>CAVNYN010178308.1:940-12235 GCA_963692815.1 Nyctanthes arbor-tristis
CGGCTTGGTCACTTGAGTTTTTTGATTTTGATGAAACAAAAGCCAAACAATGTCAAGATAACTTCTTTGAATGTCATGATTTATTCAGTTCTTTCTATGCCGTCGGAAAAGACAAGGCTCTATGGTTGCATGAAGACTTGGATATTTTGGGCTTAAGTTATAACGGTTGGATCATAATTCCATATGTTAAAGCTTTTCAATTAGTTGCTACTATGGATCATAAACCACATAGAGAAGCTTTGCTAATCCAACATGTTGCACTAATTGGAGCCATATGCAATTTAGAGGAAAATCATAAGGTCAATGGATCACCTACAAGAACTTATTTCATATCTAATTATTAATTGGAAATTTCGGAGGAGAAAGGAATTCGGATATGTCCACCCTTGAGGTTCAAGAGGGAAGGAATGTTACAGCTCTATTTTAATTAGTAATTTCATAATTTAGTATTTAGATATTAGTTATTTATTTAGTTTGAATTAGTAAAAGTAGTTAGGGATAATGCCGATGTATTTAGCTATTATTGTGTTAGTGAGTAAGTTGGGTGAGTTAGTGGGATATTGTTCATTTTATTTCTATTTAAAGGTGTAAAACTGATGAAAAGTTAGAGAATGAATTAATTTGCAAACTGGTGCTTGTTCTTGGGAGTTTTATCGGTTTCTTTAGAAAAACCAATACTTGGGAGGGTCTAGTTTCCTCGAATTAATCCATTATGTAGCCATCAAGTCGCAAAGGGCCAAAAGTCAACAATGGTCAACGGTTGTTAGGTCTTGGAAGCCGGCTTCGAGAGGTTCATCCAATTTAATAGCCTAACGACCAAAAGATCAAAACATCTAAAGAGCCCATTTCAGTGACCTCTAAGGCAAGTCTCCATTCCTATGTTCTTGCGGTTTAGGACGTCTTGGCGCTACGCTAACGAGCTCATAGTGGCCCAGCCCGATGCAGCGACCTAACGAGCACGACAGCTAAGCACCCGCTGGGCATGTGAGGGACCTTATGGCTTACTACTGATGGGACTTTAGCATTAAATGTAAGGTGATGGCCACGGTCCCAGACATGACTTAAGTAGTCATTAGTCGAAAAGTAGAGGTCAAATCCCAGCTGACATGATGCATAGGTCATTCATGTGAGCCCTGCATTAAAAACATGTAATTATCACCCCCATGCTGACAAAGGGGGTATTATCAATAGAGGCAAACAAAGCCGAACAGGAGGAGACCCAGAAAAAATCTTATTCTTCTTGTCTTTGGCATATTTACTCTCTTCTATTTATTGCAAATATTCCTTGCCTTTACACATTAACTACACAAGCCGATTCAAATACAAATTTCCCTCGAATATAAATCTTGTTTGTTGAGTCAAAAGATAAATTTGATATCAACACATTATATTCTATTATTTTGTTTTTGTTCTTGCATTTCAATACAAACTATTCGAGTTCGTATCATATTTATAGGCAGCCAAGTCAGTTGTTCCACCAACTTCTCAATCTCCAAAATTCTCCACTAATGCTGGTGGTCTTGCAAAAATGTTCACCCACCCACAGGTGGGTAAACTTACACTTCCCCCCCTCTGCCTACATGGGGGACGGTGATTGGTCCGCCCATATGTGGGAGGACCAATCACCGTCCCCCATGTATGCGGAGGGCGACGGTGTAAGTTCACCCACCTGAACGGGACTAGTCGTCTTAGCCATTTATTCTATACATATTCTTGAGCCTGCTCAGCTGGTTTTGCTCATTGATAATTCTAGAACATTTGAAGCCTATTTATGAAGGAATCGCAGCACCAAAAAATTTCTAGAAAATTCCCAAATGTTGATGATGACTACCAACACATGGGGTATGAATAACGTGCAAACTTCATGAAATTTTAAAATGTATAAATCGATTGTGTTTTTTTGAAATATGAATCCACGGTGAGCTTACAAAGTATAAAAAACAATGTGATGAGCTCAAAAGGAGTTGTCTTAAACATGAAAGTGTCAAGTGAGGATGGCCTTTATGCAAATTTGATGCTTTTAAACTTCTTCAAATTTCAAGTCAGTGTCCTTTGAATCTGACAATCATTTATTTTATAAAAAAAATTGATTGTGCTCTAAGCCTTTTATGCCATAGTTGGAATAAATATTAGACAGGGGATGTTCATTCAACTATACGTTGATTCTCTGGCTACTGACAGTCACTTTAATCAGGAGGCCTCTCTTTAAAAAATAATGTTTTCGTGGTGCTCAAGGCTAATGACAAGAGGGAATATATGAGATCTTTTTTGTTAGATTTGTTTATTCTCTACATGTTTTTTAATCTCTTAGAAGACCATACTGCTAATGACTTTACTGGTTCAAATGGCACAGGTAATTCGAAACTAGTTATGATTCTCCAAGAGACATGTAAATAACAGATCATACGAGTGAGAGCTTTTCTATCGTGCGGAGATTTACTGACTTGATGTTAAAGGTAGCATTAGTAGGAATGGCAATTCCGAAACCAAAACCCAATACTCACAGGTACCCGCCCTGAATGAGGCGGGTAATACCCATCCCGCTAAGTCTTGGGTCGGGTACAGGATCAAGAATCTCGCCCAGAATTCTTATCGGGTCGGGGACGGGTAGTGGCCGCCCCGAACCGCCCCCGACCCGAACCCAATACCCGATAAGAATTTTTTTTTTTTTAAATTATGAACAAAAAATTTGCTATAAAAGGTAGCGAGGGGTCGTTACCTAAGTTTCGGCCTTAAATCAACAAGGCATTACCGCTTTGACCACTGATCTTTTTGTTAATTTTTTTAGCTAATCCAATACTAAGTCAAATTTTGAATTTCCTTTCAATAAAAAATAAAATCAAGACAACACAAGCTAATATATACACTAGCCTCTAATTTGGATGGTTTCTTGATTTTTTTTTCAAATGTAGATGGTTTTTTTGATGTCGTTTCTAATTTTTTTAATTTTTTAAGATTTTCTTAATGAGGCAGTTAATGGGTATTTTTTTTGTACACGCCCCGAACCTCCCCCGCGCCGTATCCGCCACTTACCCGATTGATTTAGGTATGGGGCGGTGGTTTTCTTAGCGGGGCGGATACGGGGAAGGCATACCGGCCCTGAACCCGCCCTGTTGTCATCCTAAGCTTTAGTGTCATGAATAATATTGCAACACATCCGCACTAGGATATCAAAAAATATAAGATAAAAAGTAAAAAAAGTTAAATGACAGAATCTTTGACTTGGACTTTTTCAACTACTCGTTCCAACTGTTTTTTCTTATTTTATATATATATATGTATATGTATATATATTCCTAGTTCTCTAGGCGGAAGGCAACAAATGAAATATATATATATTGATCAAACATCAAAGAAGTCGGTTGGAGCTTAAATTTAGAGAATTTTTCGTAAAACGGAGTCGATCTTAAGTATAAATGTTTTTCTTTCTTTTTCTTTTTTTTTTTTATGTTATAAAAATGCTTATTCTGTTCAATTTTGATGAGAGTATTGGGAATAATACTAAGCTGTGACCTTAGTTGTACATTTTGTAAAGTTGTATTTTATTATCTTTGTACTTTATCTTCCTTGTATATCCAAAGACGTGCATGCATATTTTATAGGTTAGATATGTGTATAGGATAGATATTCATGTATATCTCTTAGAGGATTAATTTGTGTCAAACTCCTTTATGGACTTGAATAAATATTTGAGCAATGATGAACGAATGATTAAGATTCCACAAAATCTCTTGACCTTTATGGTATCTGAGCCTTCTGCCCTCCAAGCCAAAACAAAAGATCCAATGAGTACCAACAACAATGACGCCCCATCCTCTATCTCTAGTCTTCAACCTCCTTCAAACCTACCAAATTCTCCTATTCCGAATCCACCTATTGTGATTAACTCCCAAGCACAGACCCCAATAAAACTAACATCAACAAATTACCCGACATGGCATATCTAGATGCACAGCCTTTTAATTAGATACGATCTTCTTGGTTTTGTAGATGGCTCAATCCCATGTCCTGCTGCAACAATCACAGTCGACGGCACGACAGTGGCCAACTCGGAGTTTGGACGCTGGACTAGACAAGACAAGCTCCTCTTGGATGCTCTTGTAAGCTCTCTTTCCCCAACCCTTGTATCTTTTATTGCTGCTGGAAAGTCATCCAAGGAGGCATGGAAGACTATCCAAAGTACATATGCGACACCATCTAGAGGGCGTATTCTTCAGTTAAAGGCCCGTCTCACTAATCTCCACAAGGGTGACGCTACAATTACTGAGTATATGCATGGCATCAAGTCCATTATCGACAATTTGGCACTGATGAATTCCCCACCTGATGAAGATGAGTTGACTCTCCATATTCTTTGTGGTTTAGGCCCTGAATATCAGGGCTTATGTGAAGCTGTTCGAGCAAGGGAGAACCCCATTTCCTTTGATGAATTACATGAAAAGTTAGTAACCCGCGAAGCTCAACTCCTACCATCTCAGTCGCCCCTCTCCACCTTCTTGTCTACCCCTATAACCGCCAACAATACTACTCGAAATACCAACAATCGACATAATACCTTCTACCCCAGAAACCAGCAATCTGGCCACCGATATTACTCCTCAACTCCCAGCCAAAATCCCTCATCTTCCTCTTGCAGTCCTCGTCCTTATCGCGGCTTTTGCCAAATTTGCGGTCAACAAGGGCACAAGGCCAACAAGTGTTAATCCTATAGAGCAATTCCTTTAAATTCAAATACCTCATCTAGTCCCAATGGACGAAGTTCCCAACAATCACCCACCGTCAATCTCACTGTCCCAAACAATGTCACTGCATCAAATTGGCTTCTTGACACCGGGGCATCTCATCACATTACCAATGATCTAAATAATCTCTCCATTCACTCTGATTATTTAGGTCCAAATGATGTTCAAGTTGGAGATGGCACAGGTTTACCTAAAACTCATACTACCCACACAAAGCTCTCTAATGGTCACACCAACTTCCATCTTAGAGATGTTCTTTGTGTTCCATCCATGAAAAAAATTTAATATCCGTGTCAAAATTTTGCTTGAATAATAACGCCTCTGTTGAGTTCTCACCTTCTTCATTTGTTGTTAAAAATTTACAGAACAGAGCTCCAATGCTGCGAGGCAAGGCTAGAGATGGTGTTTATGCATGGCCGGCAAAGAGTTCTAAACCATTCCTTGCTTTTACTACAACTAAATCATCTGCACCCATTTGGCATCATAGGCTAGGACATCCCTCCCTCAAAATTTTAACTTATCTAGTTTCAAATAAGAAATTATCTATGTCATTGTCTAGAGTTTCTACTTTCCCATGTAATGCATGTTGCTGCAATAAAAGCCACAAGTTACCTTTTTCTACTTCCACTCTTAGTTCTGAATTTCCCTTACAAATTATAGACTCTGACCTGTGGATGTCACCTATTCCGTTGTGTGATGGGTACTGTTACTATGTTTCCTTTATTGATCATACACACACGATACATATAGCTTTATCCTCTACAAAAAAAAATTTGACGTTCGAGATGTGTTTATTAAATTCAAGGCGCTAGTGGAAAACTCAATTAACCACAAAATAAAAACCTTGTATACAGATAATGGGGGGTGAGTTCATAGCTCTCTCCTCCTATCTCGAGATCGGAAGTGGAATCACTCACTTAACCACCCCGTTACACACACCCGAACATAACGGATTCTCTGAACAACGACATAGACACATAGTTGAAATTGGATTAAGTTTACTACACCATGCTTCCATTCCGGTTACTTTTTGGCCCCATGCATTTTCAAATGCAGTTTACCTCATTAACCGTGTGCCAAAAGTTAACCTTAATTACAAATCATCCTTTGAGTCATTATTTCATCGCCAACCCAATTATGAAAAATTACGCATTTTTGGTTGTCTTTGTTATCCTTGGTTACGACCCTACACCCAACATAAACTTGATGCTAAATCTACACTTGTATTTTCCTTGGATACTCAAATTCCTGAAGTGCTTACCTTTGCATGATTCTACAAAAAATAAAATCTATACATCAAGACATGTAACCTTTGTGGAATCTGTGTTTCCTTTCTCCAAAGGGACCCAACCAACAAATATACTTCCCTCCTACGTGTATCCTTCCACCTTGTCACCACCACTATTTATCCCCTTATCCATACCACCTCCAAATTTATCTACATCAATTACCTCACATGGTTTGAACTCTTTGAAGACCCATGTGCATGCGACATCAGCTCCAACTAGAACTCCATCGCCTGTGAGCATCCCTCATGCAAATGACAACAACAATTCTCTGTCCAACTTTCTCCACTTCCTCTTCAACACCTACAGTCTTATCCAAATCACCTTCCCCTTCATCTACTACTAACCCGCCAGCTTCATCCTATGAGGCCCACCAATATTTCACTCCCACTAAACTTCTAACTCCATCCTCCTCACGTGGACATATCCAACAACTATCCAACCAACTTTGGTCACTCTCCCTATCCAACTCGGGTTTCCCATCTGCCTCTGATTCTCCTCGTATATCCACACAGCCTCAACCATCTCCCCCTCATGAAACCCATATGCAAACTTCTTCAAATAATCCTTTCTATCAATACACCCATCTAGGCAAAGATAATATCTGAGTGCCTAACAAAAAATACTCACTTGTTACAACTCTCTCACCTTCAACTGCTATTGAACCTTCGTGTGTCTCTCAAGCAATAAAAGATCCACAGTGGAGAACATCAATGTCTTCTGAGTTCAATGCTCTGCTTAAAAATGGAACTTGGGATTTAGTGCCACCATCACCCTCCCAAAATGTGGTTGGTTGTAAATGGGTTTTCCGCATTAAACTGAAACCCGATGGCTCTATTGACAAATACAAGGCCAGATTAGTGGCCAAAGGCTTTCATCAGAGACCGGGTATTGACTTCATAGACGCATTTAGCCCCGTGGTCAAGCCATCTACAATCCGTTTGGTCCTCTCTCTTTCTCTCATGAATAATTGGCATCTTCGCCAGTTAGATGTTAATAATGCATTCTTGCATGGCACTCTAGATGAAGATGTTTACATGGCTCAACCCTCTGGGTTTGTTGACACACAGTTCCAACACTATGTGTGTCATCTTCAGAAGTCCCTCTATGGTTGAAACAGGCACCCCGAACATGGTATAATTCACTAAAGACATTTCTGGTAAAGTATGGATTCGTCAACTCTAAGGCTGACACCTCTTGGTTTATTCTTCATCGTTCTACATCTGTTCTTTTCTTGTTCGTATATGTCGATGACATTATCCTTGCAGGAAACAATTCTAAACTTATGGATGAGTTTGTTTCTAGCATTGCTCGATCCTTTTCCGTCAAGGATCTTGGGAAGTTGTCATATTTCTTAGGGATCAAAACAATCCACCATCCAGATGGCCTCTCTCTCTCAAAGAAATACACTATCGACCTACTAACTCGAGCACACACGCTTGATGCCAAGCCAGTTACCACCCCAATGCATCCAACAAATGTTCCCACATTGGCTAATGGTGACCCAATTCCTAACTCAACTAAGTTTCGAGCACTCATAGGAGGCCTCCAATACTTGATGTTAACAAGGCCAGACATCAGTTTTTCAGTGAACAAATTATCTCAGTTCATGTATTCTCCTCGCGCGTCTCATTGTTCTGCTCTTAAACGTTTGTTACGTTATCTGAAGGGAACACTAGATCATGGATTATTTCTTAATAGGAATTCATCATTTCAATTGCATGCCTTTAATGATGCAGATTGGGGGGAATAAGACTGATTTGACATCAACTGGTGCATATGTGGTCTTCCTTGGTGCAAATCCTATTTCCTAGTGTTCCAAAAAGTAAACCACCGTTGCTCATTCGTCTACAGAAGCTGAATATCGAGCTGTTGCTAACGCCTCTGCTGAAATTTTGTGGCTCCAGTCTTTACTCTCTTAACTTGTCAACCACTCCTTGCCACCGGTGATTTATTGTGACAATATTGGGACGGCATACCTTTGTGCCAACCCCGTGTTTCATTCTCGCATGAAACACATTGCGAGCTAGGTCAAAACGGACAATATCATATCAAAGTGGAGCAGGTCATTACAAAAACTGTAACGCCCCAAGTTCTGAATACCCGAAACGTTAGTTAAATTTTTTCTAACAACTTTTCAAACAACTTGAGTTCTAAAAATTAACGGCAAAGTGCGGAAATTCTTATTTCAATAAATAATATGATTTGTTCTTTACAAAAATCCCTAAATCAAATGTAATAAAGTCTTGATGATAAAATCTTTAATGAAGCTGAAATTAATAAAAGACTATTCAATAATCAATATCCACCACCATACGCGCCTCTGGCTCCAAAATCTGAAAATTTATCATTTTATGAAAGGGGGTTAGTATTTCATAGAAATACTCAGTAGGTTCAGCGCATGTAATAGTCAACTTAAATAGCAATAACACACATAAACATGTAATTAACTTCTCAAATACCGTATCTTAATTCTCAGATAAAATCGTACATTTAAGATGCGCATTCTCATGCATTTAATATGTAAGTTCCATGCTTAAGCAAAATATTCTCATTCTTTGTATAAAATAATTAATCTCATGCATATCGCATAATTCTCATAATTACAGTCTATTGCACATAATTACCACAGAAGTTAACGAAAAATGCGCAATTTTAAATAAATAACTTTTCTAAAGAAAGAACCTACCTCAAATGAGTTTTTCGAGTTTGCGCAAAAGTCTTGAGATCGTTCAATTACACTAGCATCTCGTCTAGCCAAAAGAAATTAATTTATCTAAGTATTGCAAAAATAATTTCTTAAAAAAAAAGAAAAATATAAAATTTAGGGACTAAATTGAAATTCTAAAATAGTTTAGAATTGGGACTGAAAAGGTGGACGTTAAACTTTAGGGTAGAATATGTGAAATTAGAAAGCTGAAAACCCTTTTTAAATAAAATTAAAACATTTAGGGCTTGATAGGTAGTTTGGGAAACTTCAGGGACTGATTTTTGAGTAAACAAAACCTAGGGACCTGGGATGCAAAACTTCAGGGACTAATAAAACACCAAAAACTTTGACTTTTACTTACAATTTGGCAGAATCACAGGAATGAAAATTCGGGGACGAAAGACACTACGTACGATAGAAATAATATGAAAATCAACGCCGGCGAAGGGAAAATCGAACAAGAGGAGTGATGCAAATTGACTTGCTGCGTTTCTAGATGTACGGATAAGACTTGGAAAGGGGTTTACAGTGAGTTTAGGGGCTGGTTTTATATAGTGGCAGTGGTAGTGTTGTGGTGGTTAGAGACGGCAGTCCGGCGATGAAGAAGCTTGACCCACAAGCATTCTCCTCGGTGAAACTTCTTACCCTTGGGCATTTAGGAATGGTGCCACCAGTCTGACCCCCACTTGGTCCGGTGTTTGGCTTTTTATGCTGAGGCTGACCCTTGTTCTGATTTTGTTCAGACCACTTCCTCTTCATTTGATTATTGTGAGGTTGCTGCCCTCCAAACCTAACTCCTGAAAAGGCCACTGTATGAGCTTTCTTCACCTCAAGGACACTCACAATCTGCCTAATCTCTGGGCACAGACCCCTCTCAAAATGCCTTGCCTTCTTTTCATCTGTCTCAAACAGATGCGAAGCGTAGCGCGAAAGCTACTCAAACATTCTTTCATAATCAGTTAAGTCCATATCCCCCTGGACTAAGCTAAGAAATTCCATCTCTTTAAGTTCCCTGAGAGCCTGGGGAAAGAACTTCTAGGTAAGTTCAGCTTTGAACTAATTCCAACTTAAGTTTCGCTGCTCTTCTTTGGTTCTTGTACGTGACACCGACTCCTAGCATTGGTTAGCCCTTCTGACTAACATGAACTCCGCACACAGAACCTTTTGATCTTCAGGACAAGAGATGTGGCTGAAAATTTTCTCCAAGGTCCTCAAACATTCCTCGGCAGCCAAAGGGTTATTACGCCATCAAAAGTGGGTGGGCGGTACCTCTGAAATTGCTCAATTACCGACACTGTCGGAGCAGCTTGAGGAGCTACGGGTGCTGGAGCCTAAGCCTGACGGGTGCTGGAGCCTAAGCCTGAGTGTGAGCCTGCCCTAGTTCTTGGGCAGTTTGCAATAAGTCTTTGATGATGTTAGCTTGGATGTTGCGTGCCATTTCCTTTACAAAATAAATATTAATAAAATTGTGATGTCTTGAAAACAGCCTTGAAAATACGCACAACCAAAAATAGTAATAATATACGATAAACTCAATGTAGAAAATGAAAAGTTCTTTTATTAATAATTTTAAGAATCTTTCAATGAGGAAATAACAATAATGAAATGAAAAAAAAAACTAGGCAACTGAAAATAAATAACTACTACTATATCTAAACATCATCATCACTATCAGTAACACAAGACTCTGGATCAACGCTATCTCTGGTTAGGCATCTCCTCCTCTTCCTGCTCAGGCATCTCTTCATTAGGCATCTCAACGAGTCTCAGCATCTCTTTTTCTAGTTCATCCTCTTCTTCTGGATCCTCTTCCGGATCTTCTTCTTCCTGAGCTTGAGCAATTTGTTGCTCCAAAAGATGTTCTAGACGGGGATCAAAATATGCCACCAATGTCTCACAGTAAAGGCCCGATGTGAGATCTAACTGGTCTACATGAAACAAATCCCAATGTATAAAAAAAATATATTTTGCTATTTTATCTGTTATTAGAATTCTAATTGAGATGAATAGTCACAAAATTAAAGGCTCTGTCAACAAGACCTAAATTGTCTAAGGCTGGAAAGGGACTTAAGCGGTCCACGTGACCCCCTTCCTACCTGGGAGCCGATAGTTGTCCACTATTCAAATTAATTAGATAGAAAATAACTGATTTTACAAAAAAAAAAAAAAGATACACTGCCACCATCTGCTCCGCCAGCTCCAAGGTAAAGAAAGAATTTAAGATTTTAGAAATTATCTTCGGATACTTTTTGAAAGAACCAGATATATAAAGAAAAAAAGAATAAAGAAATTGTATCCGATAAAAGAATTTAGAAGAGTTTGAGCATAATATATCTTTCTTTAGTCCACAAATTTAGCTTAAGAAATTAAGAGAACCCCATTACATAGATTTTGTATAATTGGGATTACAGATATGGCTCACAGATGGGAATCTAGAGTTGCTACTGTGACTAGGAGGGCATATGAAGAATTTGCTAGAAATCCCAAGGAAACCATTGGGGAGCATGTTCAGCGCTTCTACACAACTCTGGAGAAGGCTATTCTCTAGAGATCGGAA
>CAVNYN010179091.1:0-13864 GCA_963692815.1 Nyctanthes arbor-tristis
GCCAATAAACTTTTTTAAAAATTATCATTATTATATTATTTTTAAGCAATAGTCAAGAATAATTGTGTTAATATATAATGTTACTAGAATTTCCAACATTGTAAGGATTTTGTTAAAAAAAATTGTTCGAATTTAAAATATGTTTATTGACTTTATTTAAGTTGCATGCTATTATTATATAATATATATAAATATATTTATATATAGACGTGGAGAATTTGTGCTTATACATCTTCTCATTTATTCAAGTGGTTTTCTTATTAGTAAAAAATGTGAAATTGATTTTCTTGTTTTTATTTTAAGTTGTAAGTGTTATTTATTTTTGACAATTATATCATTTTTGTAATATTTAATCCCTATAAATGTATAATAAAGTAGGAATTATCTATCTTTTGAACATATCAAAATTGTATTGTAAAATTATTAAAATTATAAAGTATATATAATATTTATGATTTTTATATTTATTTTCCAATTTAGGATATATATTTCAAATATTTAATAATTTTAAATTTGTTAAAATAAAAAAATGAGAAATACAAGTAAGTCTAGTACTTCTAACTTACAGAAGCATGTTAATACTTTTGTTGCATATAAAGCTCTTCTATTTGTTTATTCTAAACTTTGTTTATATGTGTTTTTACGTTCCTAAGTCTATAGAAAATTTTTTTCACTAGCCCGGAAAAGCTCGAAAAAAACCGAATTATTACCCGAGCCCGAACCGGGACCGAAACCGTTTGGGCTTGCCATTTTTAGGATCGAGACCGGGACCGAACCGAAGATGTTTGGTCCGGTCTTGGTCCTTCAAAAACCCCGGACCGAAACCCGTTTGCACACCCCTAATGGGTGGTTTACCAATTACCACCTTCTTCGTTTTCATCGAATTTACTAACTTCATATGTTTGTCTTAATATGCTGGTTCTGTTTTTCCTAAGCACCTCTGCCTTGCCTTCTAAGTCTCAACTACCATAAATTTCTCAAAAGTTAGCAAATCATCAACATGAAATCATTGATCAGCGTCGGGGGGTTGGTATTTGAGGCGTCATGGTGAAACGATTTGAGGAATATCAAATCAGTGCTCTGAGATCAGCGTTCAAGCAATGCAAGCACTTGACCAAGCCGAAGAAAACCCAGCTAGTAATGGTAACAGGACTGGATGTGGAGCAAATTACTGCTTGGTTCAATAGGAACCGGGCTCAAGAGCGCGCTCGGAAGTCAAAAGGGAACTTAGAGGAGACCAAGGCCGAGCTTCAACGAGTGCTGAAACTACTCGATGAGAGCCAAGAGAGGGAAGCTCAACTCCAAGAAGATCTTCAAGAAATGAAGACTCGAGAAGCTGGCCTTAGAGCCGAAAATCGGCGCTTGAGAAACGAACGACCAATGGTTGGAGGAGATTCGACTGATTCACAGCTCGATTACTTCTGGTCTGATCCACATGTACTCCCAGACGGGTTCAACTCGGAGGAGCATTCTTCTTCCTAGCTCGACTCATAGCCGAGTTTCATGTTACGATCAAACTGATTCGGAAGTTTCATGTTATCTTGTTTCAATAGTTGATGTTTTCATGTCGATGCCGGTTTCTTGTTTGTAATAGTGCCTCTTCTTTCTGGCTTTCTGTTTGTAATAATGATGGTGACATATATTGGAGCATGTGAAAAAGTTATAATCATGGTATTATTACTGTCTATCATCGTTCGTCAATTGTCTAGAGGAGAGTATTGGAATCATCAATCATGAGCGGCGAAAGTAACGTTCACAAATTTAATTTCACCTCATTGAATAACGATGGACTAATATCCAAATATAATCTCTTTAATAATGGTCGCTCGCACCACATTAAAAATGGTATGACTGTTAACGAAGAATCGTTGCACGTTCTACTGTTATTTTTCCGGTTTTCCCAACTGATATTGAAGCACAAATCCACCAGCATTCGTCTGTCAATCAAAAATCTTGGAGTTCGACTGCTAGTTTGAGCTTTCGGAATCTAATACGGTAAAGGGATAGGATCTTGCGGATGGTAGGTACAAGCTACAACCTTAAAAATTGTTCTTATAGTACAAATACAATGGTTGAAATATGGGACACATGATATTAATGAAAAAAAAAAAATCTATCTTCAGTACAGTACAATTTATTTATTTCTTTGTTTGATACTCTTTATTTTACCAATTTATAAGTTTACTTACTACTGATTTGACATTTGATTTGATAACTATTCAATTACAACCATATATTTTAAATATTTTTACAGTCCCAATACATATTTTACTCCGCTCTTTATTATAAATTCTCCACAGTTTGACAAATAAAGAGCATCAAACAAAGAAAGAAATAAATTCTCCACATTTAACGAAGTTCTTGAGTCGAAGACAGCTGTTTTTTTTCGTACTATTTCATTGGTACTTATAATCCCCAGTTTTTGGAACAATCAATCTATTGCAAACAAAACAAGAGTACAAGACAGCAAAAATTCATTGATGTTTCCGTAGGGGAGGCAGCTTGAAAGCCTTGCTTGTGAAGCTTTTTATTGAAAAATAATAATCAAATGAAACTGAGTGACACTTGCCGGCAGATGGTCTATTTTGCGATATTCTCAAAAGAACAGATCAGTCATTGAAAGTGAATGAATTGTTAATTAAGTTTTAGCTTCTGATTGGCTCTTAAAATCTGTCCTCGTCTGGTTCGCCATTTTTCTGACCATCTATTTGTCACTAGTTTTACTAATCTTCTTGTCCTCCTGCACTTGTTAAGTAGTTACCATTTCTATAAATTCTTCAGTCATCTCAAGGAACTTATAATCCATGAGAAGTTCAAGTGAGTGGATTAGCTGCCATGGTGAGCCAATTCAAGAAACATCAGATTGAGGCCCTCAAGTTGGCGTTTGGAGAGTTGGAGCACCCAACCAAAGAGAAGAAGATTGAATTGGCTATGACTACAGAGCTGGATATGGAGCAAATTACCAGCTGGTTCAGCAGGAACAGAGCTCGGAAACGGTCTAGGACATCAGTAGGGGACTTGGAGCAAGCCAATTCCGAGCTCCAACAAGTACTGAAACGGATCCAAGAAAAGGAAGCCAAGCTCCAAATAGAGCGTCAAGAGAGCAGAGGAAGGATGGCAGAGCTTGAAGTCGAAAACCACAAGTTAAAGTGGCGTCTAACCATTCTTGAAGGTGATTTACAGTTTGATTCTATGCTTAATTTCCGGAGGGGCTTCCATTTTCCATAGATTAATGTGTGTCATATTTGTCCAGGAAACGACGTTGCATCACATGGAGTTACTGTTTAACTCTTGAATCTGAAACGAAGTGTTTGAGTTCTTCAAATAACTTGTACCGTGTTAAGTATGATCTGATGAAACTCTGTGGAATCAAATGTTTTGTTTACTATGTGCATACATTTGCATTTGTTCTGTTATAGTACTAGTAAGTAGTAATGTCTTGTCTGCTAGACCTCTTAAAACAGCTCGGGTTAGTGGTTTTGGTTTAGTCCGGTCGATCTCAGACAAGAGAAGAAAAAGATTTTTTTGACACAAATGTGAATGTTAATGTGGACACTAGGAAATAAAGTTTAGGCAAATTCCATTGGGAACCTCCAAAATATTTGCAGTCGTAGGAATATTCAACTTCTTGGAGTAAAGCTTCTCTTTGTGAGCAATGGTGGAGCCAAAAGCTATTAGAAGATTAAGTTGGAAGGTCGAGCCATATATTATACACGGCTAAATTACTCTTTATATATATATTGTTTAAAAAAAAAAAGGAAATTCCCTTTTTCTTTTTTTTTGTTGGGGGGGGGGGTACACCCCCAAGCCACGCCATTGCTTGTTATTAGGAATGCGGTTTTTCTTCCTTGTAAGTCGTAGACATGTCCAATTTAATGTACTACACATGTGGTAATGTCTTCATGCTTTAGATTCTTAATTGTTTTGAATGACTTTTTGCTTGGGGCATAAGGTTTTGTTAGTTTGTTTGTGGTTGTGCTGTAGTTATGAACATTAATTAGGCCGGCAAGCCAGAAGGGAAAGAATCCGTCAAATTTGTCTTGTTAGAAAAGTACAAAATATCTGAATGTCCATATGCATGTATAGATCGAAAAAATTTATTTTTGTTCTTCAAAATTAAGCTCTATCGAAACTTTCACTTGCAAGATTGGTGAATTAATCTTCGTTCTGCAGATCATTCATCTAAAACCTTATGCACTTTGGAGTATATCAGTGAGCTAGTATATATTAGCAAAGTCTTCTGTCGAGTTTTACTTCAAGTATGAAGTATTCATGGTTTGAAGTCTCCCAACTGATGATTTTTAAGAGGAAAAAAATAATAATCTACTGAAATAAAAGTGATCAAAATGCTTCACTCAGAGTTATTCTATGAAGAGGAGGCCTCCTGCACACATAGCCCCATGTTATTGGGGGATCAGGAGTCCGGCTCCTGATCCCCCAATAACAGGGGGCCATGTGTGCAGGAAGCCTCTCCCGTCTCTCTTTAGAATTTTTCCTTCACTTGTAATTCATGTGTTGATTAATTATGGTGGATACTATCAAAAAGAATACACAAAATCCACATGCTATATAATGATTTGATGAAGTTGGTCTCAACAGTGACACGCTTAAGAGAGCCTTAAGCTATTATACACCCTGATATTAATGTATGAATCACAAAGAAAGCTATGGCATAAAGTAAATCAATCATATCTAAGTTAATAACAATAATAACGCCAACTAACATTTCAAGGCTAAAGTCTCATTAAAAGTAGGGGAACATGCTACTACACTATATGCTAGAAGATTTCTTATCTTTTTCAAAGAATCAAGATAACATTTTCATCAAAAAGAACACTTATTTCCATTCGGATCAATTTGGGTTCAATTAGAGCCTTCAAGCTTGACACCTTCTCAATGATTTTAAGTCTTCAAAAACCCAAAATCCCAACTCACACATTCCCGTTATATATTTCTTTTTCCTTGAAAAACAACACACTATACATTTGATGTTTACAAACTTTCAAGTACTCACGATACAAGAAGTCGACACAGAGTACATTGTATGCATTACTAGAAAAGATAAGTCTAATATTTTCTCACATAGAGAACGTTTTCTATTAAAAAGTATACTTTTGTCACTTTAATATATTTAAATAAGTACTTTATTTTCCTTTAAAGCAACAAAATGACTTGACACTCAATTGGCCCGTTGTTTTGGGTATACAAGTTGAATAATTTCAATCACTCTCACAAAATCATGACCCCTCTTCATATTAGTACCTAACCCCTATTAATACCCACATCATGCCCGGGCCATCACATCAACCCAACTCATTAAAAACCAAGCACCTCATCCAAAATGCCAATATCATATTATTATTACGTTGAATTTAATGTCCCGTTTAACCTTCAACTATTCAATCCATTTCATTTATTGCTCCAACACGAACTAAAGTTATTTAAGGCCGTGTCATCAACGGTTTAAAATATTTATGTATTCTCGTAGGATTATATCCATATATAATAGAAATATGTAAAATTTAGTAGACTCAGTTCGTCTACCGTCGTTCCATATGTGCTTGTCGCTAACAAATTATCTCATCTTCTAAGCTTGCAGATAACTTCATTTCCATTGGGCGATTTGAAGATCCTATTCGCACAAACGGTTGAGATGAATTTTTATTCACACTTGTGGCTCACGATGAACTTAAAAATTTCTAAAAATACGTAAAGTGTTGTTATATTGACACTACATTTTTTACTAACTACACATATTTTAATTTTGCTCATTATCCTTTATATTTTTAATTCTTTACACTTATCCATTAATTTATTTTTGTCATATTTTTATTTTAGCATCTTATTATGATAACATTTTGTATCAAATAAAGATCTTGATTTTAAAAATTTTATTGCAAGAATTGCTTAAAATTTTTAAATAAACAAAAATGTAATATCTAATTATACATAACTATATATTTTCATATAACTTTAAGATACACAAATCAAAATTTTTAAATATATTTAATCGTTAAGAACATGAGAGGATAATTAAACGAAAAATTAGAATAAAAAAAGTAGCAGAAACTTTTATAAGCTTAAATACTATAAGAATCAAATATTAGAGATGTTCACATTAATAAAAATATAGTGTGTTCAATAAAATAAATTGTGTAGATATAATTAGCTATATGTAAATAATTGAGATGACTAAAAATTAAGAGAGAGACATGAAAAAATAAAAAAAAAATGCCGGGCCAAATCCAACCCATGGCCCAAAATTAGGAAAACAGCAAAAAAAATAACCAAACGGTCCAAACCCCAAATGTTAGATTAAAGCTCAAAAATTTATCATTTTATTATTGCTATTAATTATTGTTTGGTTTTACTAATGCTATATTATTCACTTACTTACCAAAAAGGGTAGAATATTTGTAGCGATGGAATCAATATCATTAGCATCCTGTGTAGTTCCGCAATTATCATATTCTTCGATCTGTAAGCTTCCCATTTCACTCATTTTACTTAAATTTCGATTTTTCCCTTTTCGTTTGATTCGGAATTTTCGAGTACTCGTTTACATTTTGAATCCGTTCTTGGTTTCTTCTTTTTGGGGGGTGCTTATGCTTTCTAGGGCATGGGTAAAGCACAGATCTTTATGAAATATATGGCTAAGGTTTTTTAATTATTGGGATTCGGGCAAATGGTTCCGTGTTTAAGATTTTCTTTGCTCTGTTTTCAGCTTTGCAATTTCTGTTTGGATAATTTTCGTTTCTTTACGTTGTTGTTGCAATGGTTTGTGTGCGGACGAAATTGGAGCTTCAAGCTTAATAGATACTTACTGAATCAGATTTTACATTTTGCTAGCGGTGATCTCTGGATATTATTTTGAAATGTAGCTTCGATTGAGTTATATATATATTTTTATTTTTTCAGGTCTAGTTGAATGGTATTTCTAGCGCCTGGTTATTTGAATTAGAAGGAAGTGTTTGTACGTAAATGGCTGTTTCGAGTTCTGTGGATGTTATACTGGAATTTCTGAAGAAGAATAAATTTATGAAGGCAGAGGCTGCTTTGCGAAGTGAGCTTTGTAATAGGTCTGATTTAAATGAGGCTCTTCAAAAACTTATGCTTGATGATAAGGAGATAGCTGGTAAGATGAGCCAAGAAGAAAATGGGAGAAAAGTAGTTGAAGACAATCGAAAGGTAACAAACTGTTGGAATAGTGTGGAAGGTATTAAGGAGACAACAAGTTCTAGGAGAGCCAGGATGTTTCGAAGGAGCTAATTGTGAAAGAGATAGAATGTGGAACTGAGAGAAATGGATCTGAGACCAAGTGGAAAAGTTGTGGTGGTATGGAGGAGCAGAGGAAGGTTAATGAGATGACTGGGATGAGTGGTAAGCACCTTATCTTTTCTAAGACTTCAGATGATACCATGCTTGATTTGTGTTCGTGGAAATATAGTCCAAGCAATAGTCCTTTTCCTTCTCAGATGATGGGGGAAGAATTGCAGGAAACAGCTTTCTGGATTTTCAGGTCTCTGAGAAGTCTAGGTTGAATTCATCCAAGGCTCTTGATAGTGGTTTGGATAAAAAAAAAACTGGGGAAGATCATAGTTTCTCCAGTGAAAAGAGAATAGCTTGGCCTGGAAGTACTAGTAAAGCCAATGTGCAAACAACGCATGAGAAGACTGAAAAACATGAGCGTAAGGAAGTTGATCTACAAAAAAATCCTGGCAATGCAGGCTCGATAGATGACCCTGTAGATCATGTATGGTCCAGAAATGATGAATATGTTCATCCAACATCAGAGCCGTGGAAAGATTGTTCTGTCAAAACTGTTTTTCCCCTCTTCCGATCTTGCTTCAACCAGTTATGATAGTGCTATTCGTGTTGGTGATAAAAGGGAAGGAAATATGAATACAGATGTTAAAGACAGTAGGGCAGCAATCAAGGAGCAAGTGGATGAGGTGGGAAGAGCTCTATACTTTGGGAAGACTCAAGGAGGTGACTCAAAAGATTTCGGCACATTAAATTTTCAAATTGCATCTGAGAATAGAAAGGAAGAGTTACCGAGGTTGCCACCTGTGAGGCTAAAATCAGAAGACAAGTCCCTCAATGTTCAGTGGGAGGAGAAGTTTGAAAGAGATGAGCCTGGTTCAAATATCTTGAATGCTGACAATGCTTATCTGATAGGAGCTTTTCTGGATGTACCCATTGGACAAGAAATCAACCCTACAGGTTTGTCCTCAAAATTACAAAGTTTATATTATTTACATTGAATAATAAAACAATTTTCGAATTAATTATGTATCAGAGTTATTTTCTGATTTCATTTGACTTGTGAATCATGAATTTTCTTTGTAATGACAATGCAGTACTGAAACGGCCTGCCGGAGGTAGTTGGCTCTCAGTGAGTCAGGGTATAACTGAGGATAATTCCGATCTGGTTTCTGGTTTTGCAACCATTGGTGACGGATTGAGTGAATCTATTGACTACCCGAATGAGTACTGGGACTCTGATGAATATGAAGATGATGATGATGTTGGTTACATGAGACAGCCTATTGAAGATGAGACATGGTTTCTGGCACATGAAATTGACTATCCAAGTGACAATGAAAAGGGTACAGCAAATGGGAGTGTTCCAGAGCATCAAAAAAGAGAAAAAAACAAGGATGAAGAAGATGATCAGTCTTTTGCAGAAGAAGATTCTTTCCTTTCTGGAGAAAGGTATTTCCAATCAAAGAATGTCGATTCAGTTGCACCTTCAGATGATCCTATTGGAGTATCGGTGACTGAAATGTATAGGAGAAATGAGGAAAATGACTTGATTGGCCAATATAATGGACAGTTGATGGATGTTGAGGAACTGAATCTGATGCGAACAGAGCCTGTCTGGCAGGGCTTTGTGACTCAGTCAAATGAACTTATAATGCTGGAGGATGGAAAAGTTCTGAACGAATTTGGAAGGCCGCGTCTAGATGATATTTGCATGGATGATGACCAACATGGTTCAGTTAGGTCCATTGGTGTGGGGATTAACAGTGATGCTGCTGATATAGGTAGTGAAGTTAGGGAAAGTCTGGTTGGAGGTAGTAGTGAGGGGGACTTGGAGTATTTTCATGATCACAATGTAGGGTATGGTGGATCTAGGCACTCGTTGCACGACTTAGATAAAAATTATGGTGAACGACAAAACAAAGACAAAAATAGATCAAGTAAACATAATTCTGATACATACATAATGAATAATGACAACAGAACGTGTAAACAGGCAAAGAATCAACTGGATGGGGGATTCTCATTTCCTCCTCCTAGAGATAGGCAGTTGGCGCATACAAGCTCTGCTAAATCTCTGTGGTCAAACAAGGGCAACACTATTGTAAGTGATGAAGCTGATGGCAATGTAGTGGGTAATGATGACATGCTTGCTCCCTGGAGGCGAAAAAGCAGTGATTCTTCCCCGGTCAGGAGTTCAAGGGATGAAGACAATGCTAACACTGGAGCATCAGCAAATTCTAGCCCGTCCTCTCTTTCAAATTATGGCTACATTGAAAGGGAGCATTTAAAGGAGGAAGAGGATGTAATAAAGGCAAGTGCAAGAGAAGAATACCCCGTGGCTTCACTGGATGAAGAGGAAGCTGCTGCAGTGCAAGAGCAAGTCAAGCAGATAAAGGCACAAGAGGAGGAATTTGAAACCTTTGATCTTAAGATTGTCCATAGGAAAAACAGGCATGCATTTAGTTTTTTTCAATTGTTCCATATTAATTTTATCATGAATGATTCTAGCTATTAATATAATACTGTTCAAGAACACTTCCACTCAGCCTTATTAGTCTTCATTATTCAGACTGGGTCTGCACATTCAATGGTAAACTAATTTTCCTTAACTGAGGATGATAATGCAGAGATCATAATCCATGTTTACCTTATGCATTTTAATGGATAGCCCCATTTCAGTTCAGGGTTGGAAAATTTCATAAGTGAAAGTTGAAATTGGTCTTATTCTTCAGGATAGTAACAACAGAGGATGAAGCTATATATCATGAAGTAGAGGTTATGAGTTCTGTGTACACCTGTTTCTTCTGATAGCTAGCTTCAAAATACTCTTGGTTTAGGGACAGGATATCCCGAATACATTTTCTTACTTGATTTGGTGTAGATTCTGTTCAAAAGCTTTAGAGCTTCTAATCCTCGCCATAGAAGTGATATTGGCCTGAGAAAACATATAATAAAGTAGCTCAAGTGGGCTCTTTACACTTCCAAATATAATACTTTCTTTGATCGAGGCTTTTGTTGAGGAAGTTGATCTGTTGAAGTGGTAGCAAACACATGTTGGATGCTGTACTTTGCCACAAAATTATGTTTTACACTTGGTATCTGGCCTCTTTACATTTCCGCCACTTGGCATCACGATTTTTATTTTTTCTGTTTGCTCACTAACTAGGCTTCTATTTGTTACACAGAACTGGATTTGAAGAGGACAAAAATTTTCATGTTGTTTTGAATTCAGTCGTTGCTGGCCGCTATCATGTGACTGAGTATCTTGGATCTGCTGCGTTTAGCAAAGCCATTCAGGCTCATGACCTTCATACAGGAATGGATGTTTGCGTAAAGATAATAAAGAATAACAAGGACTTTTTTGATCAAAGCCTTGATGAAATAAAGCTTCTCAAGTATGTCAACAAGCATGATCCTGCAGACAAATATCATATTCTCCGGTTGTATGATTATTTCTATTATCGTGTAAGTGTCTTTGTTCTCCCATTCTTGTCCATTTTAGTTTCAGGTAGCTAACAGTCTCTTTGTAGAATTTAGCTAAGTTGATTTCTTCTTGTAATCTTGAAGACATTGTGTTTGATCTGTCTTTTCCTTCCATGTCCAATCAAATATGTACGTGAATGGTTGTTTGGGGATGGAAACCTTCACTTGAATCTTCTTGCTGTTCTCTGTTAAATTATAATTTGAATTTCATTTGATTTTTCTTCGCTTTTTACACCTTCACATCAACAGAGTGCTTTTTCATATGCTATTTGCAAATAAAGGTGCCTAGAGTTTTGTCTATTAATTCTGTAATGAGTTCTCCTTTTGCGTACTATGCACTATTTATAAATTCAAACATCAATTAAAATAAGAGTGAAATGCTGATCCGGAAAATTTCTGATGCTCATTATGAAATTAAAATAGAGATTTTGTTAGCAAACCAATTCTATTTTAAAATAGAATGGGTTTGCAAACAGGGGCAGATCTTGGTTGTTCTTAGCATATATACAATATATAATATGAAAACTATCCTCTTAGGCGCGCCTAACATCATATGTGATCTGTATGTATGGATTTAAGCTGCCTATACATTCTAGATGCAATTAAAAGTTTGCTGTCTTGGAGTTATGAAATTGACCTTCTCTATATTTGCAGGAGCACCTCCTGATTGTATGTGAATTACTTAAAGCAAATTTATATGAATTCCATAAATTTAATAGAGAGTCTGGAGGGGAGGTCTACTTTACGATGCCAAGATTACAGGTCTGAAGCATGGTTTGTCTATGTAGGCTTTGATTTCACAGGAATGTAGACTACCGATTTCAATGATTCTAATTATGTTCATTTGTTTTGCAGTCAATTACTATTCAATGTTTGGAAGCACTGCAATTTTTACATAGTCTTGGCCTTATACATTGCGATTTGAAGCCTGAGAATATTTTGGTGAAAAGTTACAGCAGATGTGAGGTGAAGGTCATTGATCTGGGAAGTAGTTGCTTTGAGACAGATCATCTATGCTCATATGTTCAATCCAGGTCCTATCGTGCACCAGAGGTTATCTTGGGACTTCCATATGATAAAAAAATTGATATCTGGTCTCTTGGTTGTATTTTGGCAGAACTTTGCACTGGCAATGTAAGTTCCTCTCAGTTGGGCATCTGCATTTTTTTACACTTTTTTTTTCTTGCAGTAGTAGTTGTCAGTCACTTGTGGATATGTTAGATTATTTATTACTCCCTCCGTCCCACAAAGATATTCCCCCTTCATTTTTCACTTAGATTAAGAAAATATCATATAATGTTATTGAAAATGTACATTTTACATATATTTCCTAATATACACTTTGACTTATTTAATATTTCACTTGAATTGTTCTTTGTTGTTGATTACTATGCACCTTAAATGAGGGTATATTAGAAAACTAAAAAATTAACTTAGGAAAGGGGAATATAATTTGAGACGGATAAAAAAGGAAAGGAGGAATATTTTTTTGGGACGGAGGGAGTGATATTTTTTGTAACAGCTGCCAATGTTTTGCCCTATAATCATGTTGCTTAAAATTAGTCACATCATCATCTTATTACATCTCACACTATTTAGCTGCCTGCCATTACCATCATTTCACATGTAAACAAAAAATATGCAGCCAGATATGAAAGAAGACCAAAGGATGCATGCCTAAGACATCAATGAAATGTCACCGTGCTTAAGTCTTATGCACTCAATTTATTTGTGTTCTTGAAACTACAATAAAAAGATCAAAGTATCCCTTTTTCCCCCTTCGCTTCGTGGATATTTTGTGTGAAAATGTAACTATTGTTAGTTTCATGCTATTGCAGATGTATAAACCCCACAATTTGATAGGTAGGACTTAAGGATGGCTGTATCTAAAATATGAATATATGATAGTTCATGTTTCTCCTTTCACGTGCTTAAAGATTTTATAATTTAATGAGTAGATCAGATATGTTTTTCAGAATGACATATTTTTCCCACAATAAATGGCTGCTTAGAAAATTAATCAAGTAATGTGCAAGGAGATCAAGTGGCTAGTTGGACGGGTTTGTTTCTTGACAGGTAGGTAGTTGAACTTTGAGATGTGGTCTTGTCAGTTAGCAATTGTGCTTCCCAACTGAAGTGTGGACAAACGTGAACGTTACAGGCTAAATCCGAGCTAACGTGTAAATTGTTAACAATGTGTTTGTTGGTGTGGAAGGAAATGCCTTTCGATCTTGCATCCTATGGGATTGTAGAATGTTTAGTAATGACACGAGTGCGTTACTCGTAACCTGAAGGATGGACTGAATGATATATATTCAGTCTCTGTAATTTATTGATTTTGATGGCAAATGCCAATACCGGTTTGGTTACTTATTACCTATTAATTATCAAATGTCTTCCTTATTTCTCTATTTATTCATCCTCATATGCCAGTTATTATGATACTACTTATAACTCCGGAATAATCTGCAGTAATGTTGTTGCATAGGTCCTGTTCCAAAATGATTCTCCTGCCACTTTACTTGCTCGAGTGATTGGAATCATAGGCCCTATTGACCAAGAAATGCTTGCAAAAGGAAGAGACACCTATAAATATTTCACCAAAAATCACATGCTTTATGAACGGAACCAGGTACAATTTTTTCTCAGCATTCAATGTCGAATAAAATATGCCTGACTAAATGCTATAAAATTAACTTGTGGCTATATACGAGAACACAATTAAGATTATGGTTTGGCATTGCTTTCAATTGATGGGTTTGGTAGATATGGGATCATTATGAGTATTTATCCCCACTTTCTAATAGATATTGTACTTCTATTTAACTTTTACATCTTAGTTTCGTATTTTTGGTGCTTGATATGATTACTAAGTTATTGTTATTACTATTTTGTTTTATAGAATTTTTTTGTTAGCATTATTATTATTATTATTTTTTTTTTTTGGGGTGCGGTGTGGTGAGGTGAGGCCGTGAGGGGATGGGGTGGAGTTGGGAGCTATCCAGTGTACATATTCTCGTCATTTTTGGCTTGTCTTTAGTCAATATTAACACAGAAATCAAAGAAGAGGAGGAGGGGAGAGAGAGGGTGAGGGTGCCCCCGGGGGGGGGGGGGG
>CAVNYN010179276.1:5900-31453 GCA_963692815.1 Nyctanthes arbor-tristis
AAAAAATGAAAATAAGTGGGAACTTTTTAAGCATGAAACAAACAAACAACTCCTGAATAAAAATGGAAGAAAAGAAAAAAAAAAGGAAAAATGGTGGGACGACCAAACAATGAATATTGCCCAAATATGAGAAATACATGTCTTGATAAATATATGCGTGCAAATTTCCAATTTTCATAGAAAATGTCTTCAAGGTGATATAGTGTGGATGCAAGATGAGATAGGAAAAGAATAAATAAAGATTAATGGAGACATTTAAAGAAAATAGGAAATGTGGTGCGACGACCAAGCAATGAATATTGCCGGAATATAAGAAATTCAAGTCTTCATTAATATATGCATGTAAATTTCGAATTTTAATGGCAAATTTCCTCATAGTGTCATATAAGGTCAATGCAAGATGGGATGGAAAAAGAATAAATAAACATTCAATAATATAATTTACATTATGAAACAGCCGGCACTAATCAACTCGCGATCCCAATAACTCAATGAAATCTTTTGACATTGTAATGTGTTTCATTTTCAAATGGAAAACATAGATTCTATAGCGAAAAGAAAAACATATAGTAATATCGTTGAGTATAGAGCATGCATGACCTACTCTTGAATATTTATTCATGTACACCCCGTTTGAACATGCGCCAGTAGGAAACCTTCATTTCTAACTTATAATTTTAAGAATTAAGATCATATATACTCTTTTCTTGATGGATTAGTTTCCTTGAATGGTTCTGACTAGATTATTATAATTAACCCAAATACCTACATACATAAATGGGTGTTGTATCCTTTTCTCGCAAATGTAAACATTATTCCGAAAGTTGTTAAAAATTATAGATAATGATCTCTGAAGATCTTTGATTCAACACTTATAGTGCATGTCTTTTGAATTCAAAATAATATCGTAATTATCAAAAAATGAAAATAAGTGGGAACTTTTTAAGCATGAAACAAACAAACAACTCCTGAATAAAAATGGAAGAAAAGAAAAAAAAAAGGAAAAATGGTGGGACGACCAAACAATGAATATTGCCCAAATATGAGAAATACATGTCTTGATAAATATATGCGTGCAAATTTCCAATTTTCATAGAAAATGTCTTCAAGGTGATATAGTGTGGATGCAAGATGAGATAGGAAAAGAATAAATAAAGATTAATGGAGACATTTAAAGAAAATAGGAAATGTGGTGCGACGACCAAGCAATGAATATTGCCGGAATATAAGAAATTCAAGTCTTCATTAATATATGCATGTAAATTTCGAATTTTAATGGCAAATTTCCTCATAGTGTCATATAAGGTCAATGCAAGATGGGATGGAAAAAGAATAAATAAACATTCATGGAGTAATTCTCCCCCCCCCCCCTTAAAGTTCACGACTACTGCGTGTAAGGTGGAATGTTTACATAAGATAGGTAAGCTTTACCATTTTTTTTAACATATGCATCTAATTTTTTTATTTTACTTTATTGTGATTTATTATTTCCGAGTATTGCATGGGGTGAGATACTAGTTACTCTAATAAAAAATGTTAATAAACTTTTTTACAAAAATTTAATAAATTATTAATACACTCAGTTGTATCATATCTTATTATATATACTAAAGTAGGATAGTGGACATATACAAGTTTTTCCGCCAAAACCACTATCCTACTTTTATATATCTCTTTTATTTTATTACTATTATTTATTAATAATAATAGTAATCCATTGGTGATATTATCTATTGGTTACATTTTGCTAATATTTTATTTTATAATAATATATAAAATTTATATCTATTTTTATTTTATATATAATATGCTACTTATTATCCATTAGTTTTTTATATATCTATTCTATTAGTTTTTAGGTTATCTTTAAAGATTTAATATTCCTTTAAAATCACAATAGTTGGTAGAAAAATTTCAAGTCTTGTGTTATTAGAACTTTCTTCTCATTTTGATTTAGCACTTGCTCGTGAGATTAAGGGTAAAAAAATAAAGTATAATTAAATCAGTTTCAAAAAATTTATTTTAATTATGATAAATCCACATTATATTACTTATGACTATATATTTAGTACATTATTTAATTTATAGTTTTTTTTATCAGAACCTATGTATTGGTAAAAATTTAAGTTAGGAAATACAATAGAAATTATATTTAATGATGATTATCTAGAATAAAAATAAAAAATTCTTTTAATTTTTTAAGAGCGAAAAGTGGATAAAACTTAATATTATGAGTACATCATATAAAATCTATCATTTATTCTAATATTACTGCCCCTGAGTTTTTTAATAATAGGAGGATGTGTACTTTAGCTTTTTGGAGTAGAGAATTGTGATTCCTTTTGGAGAATGTATGACATTAGATAAGAAAATATGAAAAATAATTTCTCCAAAAGTATGCAGTAGAGAATGAATGTGGAAAAAAATTCATTCTGACATATAATATCATTTACACTCTAAATGTGTTCTTAAATTTCTTATACTGATACTTATTGAATAATGATGTGGGTGTAAGGTGATTTTGAAGTTTTATAAATTATGTATACTCTCTTTTCCATAGTTTTTTTGTTTAAATACTCAACATGAAATTAATTTTTTATTAAAAAAATTCCTCATTCTCATTTTTATTATGCCAAATAAAATTATTATACGTATCAATTTAATTCTATTTATATATATTAGTAACAAATGTATATAAGTGAAGAGTACAAGATTATGATTATTATGATTATTTAGTTTGTCAAATTACCACATTTTTCAAATTACTAGTTGCACGGATATGCAACTAGTATTAGCAATATGATACATAAGTTTTTATAACTATTCTATCATATTTAGATTTATTTTTCGGTAACACTTTTTGCACCAGTTAATTCTTTTTTTATACAGTGCGTATAGTAGACGAGAGGGGAACCAATATCAGTTATTCATGTCAGATAAATATTTCTCCCTATAGTTACTCTAATAACAAATGTCAATGAATTTTTATACAAAAATTTAATATAAATTATTAATACAGCCAGTTGAATCATTTCTATATATATTTATAATACTACCTAAGTGGTGGGTTAATTTTTCCCTCTTAAAACTTGCATTCTAAAAGAATTAGGAATTTGATGGAATGATTATGTCAAGCTAACGTTGTTGATATCTTATTTATTTTTTTTTTCTTTTTACTTTCGTTCATTCTAATAATAATCGGATAATACTAACTGATCTGTATATTTATAGTAGTAACTAAGTGTGGGTTAATTTTTCCTACGTAAAACTGGCATCCTAAGGAAATTAAGAATCTGATATCATGATGATGTCAAGCTGATGTCGCTGATATCTCATGTATTTTTTTATTTTTATTTTCGTTCACCCTAATAATAATCATATAATACTAACTAAGTAGTGAGTTAATTTTTTAAGTTTGCATAGTAATTTTTAATAATGTATTTATCTATTCAACTTAATCTTTTTTTTTTAATTTTCAGAATTATCTTTATTACATCTTTTAATTTTGCATAGTAATTTTTAATTATCTCCCACTTGTTGAGCAGAACTTTTGACTTTTAGAGATACTTTAGATTTTGATTAATCAAGTAAATGTATCAATCAAATGCTTGACTATCTCTTTCCCTACGTTTAACTGGGTAAGTGTAGCAATCAAATTCGTAATTATCTCTTTTCCTTTTATATCTATATATTTATAATACTAATTAAATGGTGAGCTAATTTTTCTCACCTAAAACTGAGATTCTAAGGGAATTACGAATCTGATGTTATGATGACGTCAAGTTGATGTCGCTGATATCTCATTTATTTTTCTTTTTTATTTTCGTTGACCATAATAATAATTTGTATATTTATAACATTAACTAAATGGTGAGTTAATTTTTCTAGCCTAAAACTGATATCATAAAGGAATTAGAAATCTAATGCCATAATGATGTCAAGCTGATCTCGCTAATGTCTCATTTATTTTTTTATTTTTATTTTCGTTCAACTTAATAATAATCGGATAATTCTAATTAAGTTATATTAATTTTTTAATTTTGCATAGTAATTTTTAATATTCTATTTATCTGCTCACCTTAATCATTTTTTCTTCTAATTTTTAGAATTTTATTTACTATATCTTTTAATTTTGTATAGTAACTTTTAGGGTTAATTTCACAAAAGGTCCTCAACCTTTGAGTTAAGAATCGATTAGGTCCTTACCTTTTTTTACTCCCGTGGATCCCCAACCTTTTATAAATAAGTACGAAAGGTCATTTTTTCACTGTTCGGGCAATTTTTTTAAAAAATGATGGTTATACCCTTAGTTTATTAACTTTAAAAATAAATTATTTAAAATAATAAAAAACTTTAAAACGGGAAAAAACTAAAGGTATAATCGTTATTTTTTAAAAACTTTGACTGAATAATGAAAAAAGGGACTTTTCGTGTGTATTCATGAAATGTTGCGGACTTAGATGAGTGAAAAAAGTTGAGGATGTAATCGATTTTTAACCCAAAGGTTGGGAACCTTTTATGAAGTTAATTCTAATTTTTAATCATCTCCCAGTTGTTAAGGCGGGACTTTTAGCCTTTAAAGATGCTTTAGATTTCGATTAACTAAATAAGTGTATCAATTAAATTCTTAATTCTCTCTTTCTTTTTATATTTAAATAATCAAAACAATCTTCAGGCCGCCTAATCGGATAAGTATACAAGTAGATATATATTGCACACATATATTTGCCAGCAATTAACATAGAATATCAATTTTAAAAGCAGTTGCATATATTTTTCTTTTAGTTAATTTTTAGTTCGAGTGTTCTGGTTGATAAACGTATATCTCTTTTATTTTTTATTATTTAATTAATTGTTTGCTTCATTTTATTTTATAGATTTATAGGTGTTTCCCATACAATGCACGAGTAGATTAGCTTATTAATATTATAAGACATAACTTTTTATAATCATTCTATTATATTGGAATTTATTTGTCGGTAACACATTTTGTACTAGTTAATTCTTTTTTTTTATAAAGTTGATATAGGGGAGGGGAGGGGCATATGTGTTCCAACTCAAGACTTCTTGTCTAGAATGTGAGAAACCTAACTGTTGTAGCACTTGTTTGAATTACAGCACTAGTTAATTATACATTTATAAATAAAAATTAATTGAGGTGGTTATTAAAAATAAAATATTTAATAAAAATTCTTGAAAAAATATTATAGTGCAACAATATCAACATTCCGTTCATCTTTCAAATAAATAATTCAACTCCAAATATAGTAAGACTTAAATTGTTCAATAGGAAATTATCAAAAACTTTCAATTTAATAATTATAAAATCGGCAAATTGAAGTACTATAATTTTAAAAAAATCAATTTGATTATTGCACTACAATAACTATATAAAAATTTCTTCAAAAAATTTTAAAAATTGAAATTTACAATTAATGTTACAGATTTTAGAAATTTATTAGTTTAGAGACATGTTATGCTTGTTTCTATGAATCATAAAAATTATTTTGTGTGTTTTTTGAAATAGAACTCCCAATTGTTCAGTTTAATAAATGACAGGTCCTTAATTCAAAATATTTGGCTAAGGAAATCACCTTGAATTAAGGATTGGAAATGAGTTAATAAAGGAAAAGTGAATATTATTTAATAAACTAGTGTAACAATATCAAAAAAATCAAAATAAAAAGAAAAAAAGTACAAAAAAGGAATTAAATGATGTCAATATAAATCTTATAGAGCCAGAAATCTTACAGAGCTAGAAAATGAGCAGGAAAAAATTTCAAGAATATTCTGGTTTAGGTGTGTACTTTTTTTGAAAATATTTTAATATTCTTACCATTTTTTTTCTCAATTCTTTTGTATGTTTATATATTTTTAACCCTTGCTGATGAGATCTAGCGTAAATGGTGTGACCCAGGAGCTTAGACCTGCAAGATCCTAAGTTAGAGTCTTGTGGGAAGTTTGCGCAAGTGTCCTAATTTTCTAATTTGGTCCTGTTATTCGTAGAATTTCTCTTATTCTTTATTGGAATCTTCAAATTAAGTTGATTGCAATGCTTTATACCCCAATTTTTTGCTGACAAAAAAATAATAAAGTAAATAAATAAAATAGTAAATAAAACTAAACTAAAACAAAACATCTGTTCTCTTTTATCTTTTCATTGTCAGGCTTGTAGGTATATTTGGAGTCTGGACGTGGAGATAAGCTATCATCAAGCACCAAAAAGTACATTCAAAACATTCTTAAGGTGGTAGTAGTTAACTTGTATCCGTTCTTAACGTAAAAATGGTAATCATGCAGTATTTTGCTATCTTCTCATGTATATTTTGATTTCACTATTGAAGTTAAATATGGAGGCACCCTATTTTTATTTATTAATTTATTAATTTTATTTAACATTCTTTGCAGAGTAGAATGGGGGCTGTGGTTCTAACAGCTCAGAAAGAAAATTCGTCAGCCATGGACTTTACTCTGAACAGTAAAGCATGGCCGCATGGATAGATTGATCAGATTTGAAAAAGAATCAACTGCATTCTATCCTTGAAAATCTGCACTCCTCTCCTGAGATATATACTCCCTCCGTCACACAAAGTGGCATATTTCCATTTTCATAATGATTAAGAAAAGTTCAATTAATGTTGTTGGCAAAATAAAATTTAAGAACATTTTCGTAATATACCCTTTTATTTAGTAGTCATTTCTCTTTGAATAATTTTATTTTATTCATAACAATACACATTAAATATGTCATTTAAAGTAATTATTTTCTTATTATTTAAGACTATAATTTGATGATGATAAGATAATAATATAGCCTTCACAAAATGACCTTCTTGTAATTACGTATAACTTTACTGATATAATTGTGGATAATTAATTAAGTGAAGAGCCCTAATTCCTATTAAATTAAAGCTCTTGGTCTAATTATTGACAGCTAAATATCATTTTTTTCATTTGCAAGTAAGACATTCGATACAATTAATGTTAGCATAATTTATGTTTCTTTTTTCCTTAGTGACAACAGAAACCAAAAAGTATCTCGAATAATTGATAAAATAAAAGAGATTTATATAATTCACTTTAACAATAAATTTTAATAATAAAATTTGGGTTGTGAAGACAACCAGCAAGAATATTAAAAGATAATATAGTTAATTGGATTGAGCTCATACAGAAAAATCGAAGAAAATTTATATGGCACAACTCATTTTATTCATGTATGTATTTATGCATGATTGTATTGTGGTATTGTGAAAGTAAATTATATCATATTTTAATTTGTACATGTGCATACCTTAGATGAAAAGCTAAAAATGAAAATAATGTATAACTATCACTAAATACAACAAACGAAGTCTCTTAAAAGACGAGATACCAAGATACCTATAAAAAAACACGCTGTTACTAACGGTCAAAATCCGTTGGTAATGGTCAAATTCTGTCGGAAATTTGAGTTATCGACGAGAAACGGTGGTCAGAAAACTCTGTCAGTGATAGACTTGTCGGTGATCACTGACAGCCTTTTTTTACTGTCAGTAATTACCGACGGTTGACATTCATCGGTGAATTCCGAATTTCTGACGGAAACCTTGTCCGTCGGAGATTACCGTCAGACCCATAAATAGGAATGATATAAATAAATATTAATGTTTTTAAAGCCATATGAGAACCCAGCCCAATCCAACCACTATCCTAACCCAGCCCCCGCAGGCCCACAAACCTAGCTCGCCGATTGCATAATAATTCAATGTTATTTCACCTTCTGCATGGAAGGTGATTCGAACTCCCAACTTAACCCAACCGTTAAGGCCACTCCTCTTTTTTTTGTTACTACAATGTATCCCTAAAATATTTTATATATATTCATATATTTTTTTATAATTTAAAATATAAGTAATTTTTTAAACCAAAAATATAGTATGTGTACATATGTATTAGATAAAAATATTTAACACTGTACATTATCTATCTATGCTTATCACTTTACGTTTTTGCTACATATAAAATTTATATGTTTGAAATTGTAAACATCATTAAAATTTTATAGCGTCATTTATAAGCCGTAAATTTCAAAAATTATCATTTTAACCGTATATTCAAATTTCGTATGATAATGATTAAGATACTAAAATTTTCATACATTGTTCTTAATTTTTGATGCATGTGATCTTTTTTCAAAAAAAGTTGCTAAACATCAAAATATTTTTTATTTTCAAACATTAATAAATGAAAAAAACTTTTGTATCATTGAAGATTTTATTTCAATACTTTTTTTTTTGTTTAATAACCTTATTTCACTTTGCTTAAATCTTTAGATAAGAAGAAATTTGGATTAAATGTTATATGATATATTTTATAAGTTAGGCATATGTAATTTTATGTATCAATGTAAAATATATAAAATACAACTCATAGTGTAATTTAAAGAACAAATTAGAGAAAATTAAATTACATAAACTCTTAACACACACATATTCATCATATTACTTATTAAAATGATATATCATTATTACAAACTATTACATTTTTTGGCCAAGAAAATTGTTAAAGATATCCGACAGCCTAAATACTAGCTAAAGATTGTCGACGGCATAAAAAACCGTCAGAAATTGCCGACGGCAGCAAAAAACTATAGGTAATTTCTAACGACCAAATGATTCCATTGGTAATTATAGGCAAAAAACAAAATCTGTCAGTAATCACCGACGGTATAGGTAGTTGCCGGTGATTGCCAACGACCATCGGTTGCCGTCGGTTGTCACGGTGTCGGTAATTATTGACGTTTGGTGTTGGCTGTCGGTAAATACTGACGGCCTTATATTGTCGTCGATAGTTACAGACGGCCATCTTAGCTACCGATGGCCTTTGTTTCTGTCGAAAATTTCCAACGTATTGAGGTTTACTGTCGGTAATTACCAACGGTTTGGTGGCTGCTGGAATTTTGCCATAGGTAGTAGTGAGTTTTCTTGTGGTGCTAAAAAATCATACAACACCAATGTCATTGCCAACAATAGAATCGAAAGAAAACTCACATATGCGTTGCGCAGATACATGTCATCGGATTTACATAACAAAATCAGTAAATATACAATTTTGATTTAGTACTTGACGCGTTAAATTAATATTTTATTAATATCATATTAATAGTTACCTTTTTATGTACTCGATTAATACTTTACTATATTTTATTTTTAAATCATTTAACGTATTTAATATTATTAGTTAACAGTTTAATAATATATATCGGGCATGTAATGTACATATCCGTATTCGCTTGATACCCGTTCAGATAAAAATTTTCATACCTATATAAGAAAGTATATTCGACATACCCCTTTTAACAGGATAATACCTTGTTTCCCCACATACTTTTTTAACTGGGTGGTACTTTATTTTATTTTGTGCAAGCACCCATAATATCACATTGTCATTTAGTCCAACAAATAACAAATATAATCCTTGAAAAAGCAACATGATTTTAAAATGACAATCGTTAGAATTATAGTGTGTATCTGTATCAAAATTAACGTGTAAGTTTGTTTTTAAAACAATATGTCATACCCATGTTCACTCAATATCTGTTCACATAAACATTTTCATACTCATAAGAAAGTACCTTCCCGACTTACCATTTTAACCGAATAATATCTCATTTCCTCACATACATATATAATATCACGTTACTATTTTAGTCCAGCAAATAACAAATATAATCCTTAAAAAATAGCATATATCTGTTATTTAAATTAATCTGCGATATCTTTGTGCCACAATTTTCCCGCTAAAAAGCATGTTAATAAGGTCTTTTTTGATATTTTGTTTCCTATAGTGGTAATTCGTGTGGCATTCTTAATTTTTTTAATTTTTATTCCCTTTTACCTGATTCATCCATTTTCTTGAAAAAAGATTCACTATTTAATTTAATAACTAACACATATTTTTCATCACTTAATTGTTTAAATTATAGATAACTTTAATTGTGCAATGATAGATAAGTGTCGATATTATTAGAATATTTATAGTTTACAATTTTTTTAGCAAAAAAAATTTGTAGCTTATAATTCATAAAACAATGAAAATTAATTAATATGAATAAGAGACATAATCGATAACCCGTATTCATCAAATAATAATAAAACAATAGAAATAAATATGAATGAGGAACTTATCTGATAATACATATTCATCGGATAATAAAATTCATACAAGAACTTTTACTTTTTTATAAATTGCTTAATTAAATTGAATATTTAATTAATTAAACATATATATTGTTAGTTTAGATTAATTAAATATTATAATTATAATTTTTTCTTAATATTTCCTGCTACAAATGTTAATAAGTACGTCTGTTTTTCTTTAAAGGGATAAGTATTTTACACACTACAATTTATTCATTTCGTAACTATATGCCAAAGAGCAATTCTAAAAGGACATGAAAATGAGACATTATTAAGTGACATTCTCATGTAGTACACATTCATTTGGTGATAATTACATGACTACTTTTTCATCATCCAATACAAGTGTGCCACATAAGAATGTCACCTAATAATGTCTCCATTTCATGTCCCTCTAGAATTTTTCTATGCCAAAAACAAAGCGCTATTTTCGAAGAAATTTTTGAATATCAAGAAGATAAACTTGAAGATAGCAATACAAAATAATATTTTTCTTTTCAATTGAATTAATCAATATTAGAGGAAGTTAATTAATATTCAAATAAAAGAGAGAAAAATATTCACATTCATGTTTATTTAGTAATTCAACCAGATCGGAGAATGCCTTTTGTCAATTTTACTCTTCGTATGAAATTATAACATTAATTAAATTAATTATGTATTTCTTCTATAAATCTAATTTCGTATGTTTATAAATTTAGAGACACTACAGACAAACAATTATTAACTATTTAATATTTTCTTTGAGTGAAAACAAGAGAGAATAGTAATATATAAATGAAAATTATTAACAAACAAAAGAGTTGTCATAGTAGTTTAAATGCATGTTACTCTTAACATGTTGGTCACCAGTTCAATCTTTCACTGTTACATTTGTATAATTTTTTCATTAAAAGTGACAGCTAGAGTGGTATGACGTTATAAGCAACTGTGCCAGATAGAGCTTTAAGCTGAAAATATTTTCTAATTACACCTAAAATTACAATTGCGCAAGATGAACATTCATTTAATATATATATATATATATATATCTGAAAATCTTCAAGCACCTCCTACCTTATGTGGCATACATTTATGTACGTCACGTGTATTTTAAATTTATGTGGCGTGCATCGATGTAGACCATATGAGTAGAAGTGCTTGAATATTACTGATATATATAGATAATTGAGCTATCTAAATGTACATGCCCGTTATTAATTTCGCCAAATAGATGAAGTAAGTACTCTAATAGTTTGGGAAATTTTGTTCCAAATATGCGGCCAAAAAGAAGTGTGTGGTAACGCAATTACACATTATTAGTGTAGCTTTCCAAAAGTAAACTAATATATTTTTTTCATGATTTGGACTTTTATCTTAGATCTTCTTGGTCGAGGTTTCGTGGTCTTTTATAATTGATAATCAGGCTCTGAATTCAGAGCACCATCTATTTATATAGAAAATCTAGACCTTATATTCAAAAGTCTTCTTTAGTCACTCTCTTGTCAACTTCTTCATTAAAAAGGGCAATAGTCCCTATTGCATATCAAGATCGAATGCGGTACTTGGATTAATATCTTACAATTTTTAATTACTTTATTCATTATTTATGATAGCACTTTTTTAAGAAGTAAATAGTAGACAAATTATTGTCTTTTCCTATTTTTTAATAGAAGGAAAATTAAGGCTCATGTCTTTGTCATAACGTGACAACTAACGAACTATGGAATTAAATATTGCTTTATATAAGCTGGCAATGAGATTTTATTATTTATATATATATATATATATACTAGTTGGACTACGTGCAAAGCGCGTGTTTCCACTATAATTGTGCATATATTGGTATTCATAAATTGAATAATTTATCTACTTGATAATTTGAGTTAAAAATGATTTCCGCTATGCGTATGGCGAGATTATCCTATTAAGCCTTCAGTGATAGGAGTTAGGTTGATATCATTAACGATATGACAAGTGTTAACCAATATTATACGATTAAAAAAAGTATATTTTCTTACAAGGAAAAAATATTTTTTAAAAAATTAAGGTCGCTTACGAGATTTGTTATTTTGGCTTTATTCTCTTAAGTGTTAACCAGATGTATTACCCGTGCGATGCATGGGAAGAGAAACTGTACAAGTAAAAACATATGGAGAAAATTGAGAAATAGATCAGTATAAACAACGCAATGAATAGATGAGATTGTCATGCTTTTACAAATTTTGGAAAACTTCTTTAAATACAACATTTGTTGTTGATCTCATTGGTCTACCACTTCTGTCACAAATTAATATCTTTAAACCTGATCGACTGGTAACACTGGAAATTGCAACATATAGCTGTCCATGGGTAAACACTGGTTTTATGAGAAGAATTCCAACGTGGGAGAGCGATTATCCTTGACTTTTATTTGTGGTCATTGCAAATGACACCATCAGTGGGAATTGTCTTCTCTGAAATTTAATCGGTATTCTGGAGTCTGATAGTGTCAAGGACATTCTTGGAATGAAAACAGATGTAACCTGCATTGTTCCTAGAGAGAATTTGACCTTCTAATATATGATCTCCAAGCCTCGTAATAATCAATCTGGTTCCATTACACATCCCCTGAGTTGGATCGATGCTCTTCAATAGCATTACGGGTGCACCAAGTTTAAACTTCAACTCATGGTTGGGAATACTAGAACACCTCAACGTATTAAGGAATTCAGTTGAATGGATATTATCAAACAACGATCCGCTCCCCTCTATTCTATATAAAACATCTGCGCTCATATAAATCTTCTCTTCTAAATTCATATTTGAGATCATATGTTCATTTATATCATCAAAGTCATCATTCGTGGGGGCCAAAATTGCTCCACCCTGCAAGTAGGAAGCATCACAACCATCGCTGGAGAAGGCAAGGTAAGTGCTTTCAACTGTAGACTGTATAGGATCACACGTCGATGTTATCAAAATGTCATCTGGAAGTTGGACCCCGACACGACCATCATTTTCCCCGCCTATTGTGCCATCCCCAGCACTTAACATCCACTCAAAAAATTCTTTCAAGTCATTGGCATAATCACTGTTGTTCATACCCTGTAATATCATGTTTTTTGTCAGCCTTAGTACTTTGCAATTCTTTCACAGACAAGAAGAATTTATCACTGCATGCACCACATCCTGACGCGATCCCATAGGAATAATGGGCGAAATTTGACGGAAATCACAGCCAAAAACCACTATCTTCCCACCGACTGGTTGTAGGGGACTAATCGGACTGTCATACATCAACACGTCTCGCAAACTTCGGTCGAGAGCTTCAAAACAATACTTATTCATCATCGGTGCCTTGTCTTATATTATCAATTTTGTCTTTGATATCAATTGTACCAAAGGGCTTCCGTGCTTAATATTGCAAGTAGAGTTTTCATTGAGATTTAGAGGAATTGAGAATCGGGAGTACGCCGTGCAACCACTTGGCAAAAGAAGAGATGCTATCCTCCTGCCCTAACTAATGCTGGGTGGCTGCCACGAAATTGCCAACTTCTCATTTGATTGTATTTGAAAAAGTGTGCTCCTAGAGCCTTTAAATCCTTTAATCTGCTGTAATTAATGTTGGGTGGCTGCAATGAAATTGCAGTGAGTTAACTATGGGAATGGCAGCACTGTTGAGACTATAATGGTTTTGAATTTGAATTTCTGTTGTTTGCTTCCCTCCTTGTACTTATTTTTTTCCTTTATTATTATCAGATTGGAAAAGGCAAGACATGTAACAAAGGTAGCGTTTTCAAGTTGCCCGTTCTTAGTTATGCCATCGGATTAAAACCTTGTATGTTTTGAAATACTGTGCGCCTTGAGCATTAAAATCTCTAAATTTCTCTTACAATGTTTAAACCTACTGTAATTAATGCATGTTAGCTACTGTTAGATGCACAATGGAATATACAGTTACTCGATTCACTGTTGAGCATTTAATGAGTTTGTTGTATTCTATGTAGCTAATCTGCCCACATGAGGTTCAAATTAAATTCATATCAAATGCAAATTTAAAATTGTTCCACATGTTCCCGCCCACTGCTTTGGGAAATTGGGAAGTGAATATAATTATTCAGATTTGATAAAAAAAATAAAAAATAATAATATAATAATTTCTAGAGAAGTGCAGTTGTGTTTCGGCTGGAAATCTGTGGTGGGGCCCATCGAAACTCTGCTGCTTTAGTGGTTTATATAGACTTTATACATGATTACAACTATTTGGTTGAACAATTATCTTTATATTAAATCCTTTAATGGGCTTTTGACAAAATTTAATGATAAGTATTGACAATATGCTAAGTTAAAGTTTCTGATTAATATTTTGTATATATACATGTACATATTTACTTCTTTTAAATTAGATTATTTAAAAGTAATTATTTAAAAATTGAGGTATCTATTATTTAATTCTAAAATGTGAGGACGAAATTGAATAAGATTAAAAAACTATTGAATATTATTTAGGACTTAATTGAATAAATTAAAAAATATTGAGTTGTGGTGTAAAACAAGAAAGTTTAAGATTTTAACTTTAATCTTTAAATCATTTTTATAAACAGTATATGTATTATAAGCTTTTACTTATTAGCTTTATTAAAAGAATTCACGATAAGATCTTCCGTTTGGGACCAATATTTAATATCTTTCCACATCAAATAATGTCCTTTAGAAAAAGGATAGAGAAATAAATTGAGTGAAAATGTTCACGCCACGTGTATTTTAAATTCATATAGTTTGCATTAATGCATATCACATAAGATAGGAAGTTCTGTAACAAAACCTCTGAGAGGTGTTTGAACATTACCGATAAGTTGAGATAAGTTTAAAATGAGTGGAAATTAAGAGGAGATTTCTCCAACTTGGCCAACATATTGAAAAGGGATGTGTAAAGGAAAACTGGGTCGTATTGGTTGATTCTTATATTCCAATTGGAAGCCACTTTCATTGTACCACAAGCATTATGGATTGTACAATTTTGACCACAAATTGAATTTTCACTCTTTTACTCATTTGTATATGTTAGGCCTGCGCCTAGAATTTGGCTCAATTCTAGTATGATATTGACATGCCTACAAATTTACAATTTAATATGCTATAAATGAAAATAACATGAAACATTTTATATTAGCTCTATCTATGTATCACATATTTAATAATCCAATGTAAGCCACTTTCAATTTCAAGCAAATTGAGTTGGATATAGATTGGTCCAAAAAGTTGCAAAAGTGTATGTATTCATACTTTCTTTTAGAGAAACTTAGGTATATTTTATATGTACATCTGACCAATAATACACATGCATCTCTTCATGTATGATGTAGAATGTACATCTAAAATCTCTCCATGTTGGATGGGAAAAACTTAGGTACATAGGATATATATTCCATGCTAAGAGATACATGTGTATTATTAGTCGAATGTACCACGTAAGATATATACACTCATTGGGCTAAATTTCTCTCATTTCATTACAAGGCCACCACAGTTTTGACTAGCAATATTCCTCTTTTCGTGTCATGACCTTTATCTTATCTCGTGAGGTATTATCGGCGCGGCGCCTTTATGCTATGTTTTCCAATGTTCCCCAAATTAAAATTTACTTGGTATATATTTCCGTTGAACATATTTTTTTTTTCTTTTTTTTTTTTTTTTTTTGAGAAAAGGAATTTGTTGATTTCCATTATCATTCAAATCATACATAAGAGATGCCACTAGGAACTGTGGTACCTATGTTTTAAACTAGAGGACAAACGTTAGACACAGATGGACAATACTGTGTGTTCATCTATTTCTTGGGTTCTTAGTGTAATATATATGACAGTCCTCTTTATCCATTCTAACAGCCAATACAACTTGTCGAGCATCCATCTCAAATATCACTTTTTGGAAGCCTTTAGTCTTAACCCATAATATAGCTTCTCCAACACCAATCGCTTCGGCTTCTCATTGCCAGTTGATGCCTTGATCAATCATGCAAAACTATGGATTACAAACCTTGAAGCACACTACATCATTTTTGAGTGGTGAAATGAAATGGAATTACAATATACCATCCCAAATCTACTAGGCTCAACGCTGATCACATTGAGTAGCTTATCAGCTTAGTCCGAACCCTGAAAATGTTTTACGTACTGTCTAGGAATTAAACAAAATTTTACGACCAACTTCAAAACCAACTATATATTTAACCCTTAAAACAATAATATTGGTTTGGACTTTGGGTGCAATGCTGCTGGCATCTCTTTCTGTTCTTTTCACATCATCATAAACAAAACATTAAAAAGTAGACTTCTCCCAACCCAAAACCTACACTTGGCTTTTTGTTTTTGATTCGACAAAATTAGCAAATAGATTCTATAGAATTGTTAGTTTGAGTGACAATTAACTATATATTGATAATAATTAAAATTAGGGGCCACTAATTTGATTTTAATTATTATTACTTTTATTATTTTTATATTACATCCGCCCGCCCAATCATATGCTCCGATTTAGAGGAGCAATCGAAATGATTGCACTAAATAGAGGGTTTGACAGTGAGATTAAATTAGCTTGCTTAATCACTTACGTCACGTCGACTAACTAATTTCACAATTAAGCGTTAATTGGTCGATCAAGATTATACTAATCACGATTAGTTTTTTCCCTGTTACACATAAGTGTTAATTGGTCGAGATTTTATCAATACAGTACGATAGCCGACTTTCTTATTTCTTACCATTTTTAGTTAAACTTTAGCCAAGAGCTTTTAATTAATCCATAATTCTACCCACTTCTTAGCTTGATATGTCCACAAAAATAATTTAATAATAAAGATTTATAAAGCTTAAAATCTAACTGAAAGGCTAGATTTATGTTAATGGATGTTTTTAACCACGTTCCGCCTTATATAATGGCATGCACTTATAGGAGTAATCCTTAACCGTGAACTTTTGAAGTTAGGCGTCCAAATTATTGACAGAAATGATCTAGAATAATATATATGACATCATATAGTGCCATATAATTATATGGTGTGTATCGAGACATATTACATAGTTGTAGTTTTCCTATACGGTGCCATGATATATATAGTGTCATATATTTGGTATTAGATAGGGATTATTCAAAGTTTAGTCAATTAAAATATATATATATTTTTTAGGTGTTGAGATTACGCATTCTCGATACAGTTTATCGACTAACACAATTTACTAATTAAGTCGTAACTAATTCTATAAATATATCCCATTAATACAAAACCGAATTCTAAAGTTAATTAACTTAAAGGCCATCATCTCCAATTGAAAACGTATCAAAATTCAAATCATATAAATCGCAATAAATTTTCACATTTGAAGGCAAGAGCTAAAAAATAAAATACAAAATTAATTTATAAAAAAGAAAAGAAAAACTCTAAAGTTGGGGCTTCTTGCCCTCCCACGGAACCTTCCCCGTCTGATGTAATCCTTACTATTGATGGTACATAGCATTACCAAATGGATAGAATCCCTAACAATAGTTGAATATTGCCCATGCTACACGTACTTTTTCACCACCGACATTTATTTTGCGACTAGACTTAAGTTCGACACTTGAAAATGACAAGGTTTGCCGTATTTCAACCATATTCTCCCAAAATAATTGTCAAACTTCACCCTGTGTTTTGAAAAACTTCTTTATGCCTAAGCCTAGTCATACACACTTGTACTCGAGACCTGTATCCCACAGTTTGTCTTGCCTCACATTTTATGTTGTATTGATCACAATTTTATCATGTATTACTCAAAACTTGTTTATATTTGATTGCTTTTTAGAATACTGAACTTACCCAAGATTGTTATATGCCAACGAGTCTTCTCTTAGTAGATCAAAGCTAACAAGGGCAGATACATGTGTCACAAAATACAAAACTACAATTATCATTCATATATTCCAAAGGGAAATCCTTATCTAGTCTCTAAAGGGAAATCCTAGCTTTGATTTTGCTAGTTGATGTTGAAATGCATTTTAAACAAGTAGAAACAGTCATAACTCATAAGAAGAAAGGCAATCTGCAAATTACTCAAAATTATTCCAACCCTGGGGACCCCAGAATTAATTAAATAAAAAGATAATACAGCAAGCCAAACCTGATGGAAGCAGAAATTCTCCATCCACGAATCCGCAAGGCAAGACGGATCAAAGGTGTTCTGCCTTGATCTGTCCTGAATTATTCCATTTAATGTAAAAATAATTAATAAATTAATAAATAATGTAAAATAAAGGAGAAAAAAATAAAAATAAAGTTTAAAAATAATAAATGGATCAAAAAGTTGATCCGACCCACCCCAAACGTCAATTCAATTCGCCCATCCACATCTGGATCAATCATGATCCGCTCACATTTCTATTTACTTTTTTCTCTCTCTTTTTCCAGTGCAGTGGGTGGGGTAGAAGAGGTAAGGTATGTGGGTGGACAGTGGAACATAAAAACCATAGGCATTTCTAGTTTCCTAATGGAAGTCACTTCTACTAAAGTTCTCTTGCCATTTTCCGTGGGCCTTTTTGGTAACTTTTTCAAAGAGACCAAATTAAAAATGATTGATCTTTGTTTTCCTTTAATATAATTTGTTCCTACACTTAGTGAGGTCCCCTCCAATTCGACCACACTGTGTTATTTCCCACATTCTTTCGTTTTCTATTAACCTTCAAAAATGTTTTATATATTCTTCACCTATAAATAGCAATGAAACGTAAGCTAACACCATGCCATTGAAGTTTACTGAAGGGATCCTAATGATTTCCTTTGTATCTATCACACTCTCCGACAACTTGGTTTCCTTGTTTGGTTTTTCAAGTGAGCAAAAGCCAAATTATTTTTCTTGTCTGCAGATATCAAGCTCTTCTTGCCCAGCATGGCAGCTGGCAAGATCCTAACAGAGAGGGTGACCAACAACTTATATGCTACACACTCTTAAGGATTTATCGGAAACAATGGTGGAAGTTCAGAACTCGAATCAAGGGTCTCTCAGCCTCGGAAAGTTGTTCGCTGTCCAACAAACTGTCAAGTGCGAGCTTTTACTAACTACTTTCCTCTTTTCTTTTTCGATTGCTTTTGCATAGCTTCTCTTTTTGTTACAACTATCTTTTACTCTTTCTCGCTAAAAATTGTCCGTGAGCTCCTGGAATGTTGGAGGCATCACACCGCCAGGTAACCTTTGCCTAGAGGACTTGCTCGACACACAAGACATCATGGCAGATATTTATGTTTTTGGGTAATTTCTACACTATAAAACCACAAAACCGAAAATTTTTATCAAAGTCCCTTAAAAAGAATGAATTCTCAAACAACTATTTGCAGGTTCCAAGAAATTGTGCCCCTAAGTGCAGGAAACATTTTTGGGTAAGAAAATAGTGACAATTCCACAAAATGGAATGCTGTGATAAAAGAAGTTCTCAACAAGAGAATGGCAACCAAAGGCGTAGTTCAGAAAACTGATGTTGGAGAGACTCAGAGAGTGCATCCTTTAAAGATGCATAACTCTACCAACTCAAATGCTTCAGAATTCGAATGCATAATAAGTAAACAAATGGTTGGGATATACATTACGGTATGGGTACATAAGAACTGAGCTAAGTGTGTATATCAGTTATCCAAGCGTTTCCTGTGTTGGCTGTGGTCTCTTAGGGCGCCTGGGAAACAAGGTACCAGAAGTAGAATTAGCCTTTGAGAAAATATTACAACCTTGTATGTTTGGAAATGTCATTGAGGCAAATCTATTATCTTTGAAACATTTGTTTTCGCACCATAATTAACTAGAATGCATGAAAAAGAAAACTATAATCTTAATCCATAGTTGATGAACAGTGTGCAATTTCTGCCAGATTCTTCTTGTGGGAAACAAGCTTCTGCTTTGTGTGTAGTCATTTAGCTTCGGGTGGAAAAGAAGGCCATGAGAAACAGAGAAATAAAGACGTGGCGAGAATTTTGTCACGTACAGGCTTCTCTAGCAGCCCCCTCCAAACATTGCCAAGAAACATCCTTGACCATGAGTCTATAGACTATGTTCTTTTCATCTACTCTTAAAAATTCCTAAAAGTTGGACCTTATTGGTTCTGATTATTATAACTCTAATCATGGTGGGTTCTAATTTTCATACAGTAGGGTGGTTTGGCTCGGGGACTTGAACTTCTGGATAAACCCGTCAGAGACGACCACAAGATCTTTAGTGAACAATAAAGAGGGGGCATTTTATTACAAAATGATCAGGTAACATGATCTTAAGGTACCATTAGTTAGCATTTCTCAAGGAAAGGTCTGATTTGTTTCATTTCAAACTTTAAGTTGAAGGATGAGCTCTCGAAAAGCCATGTCTTTGAGGGTTGGCATGAGGGAGAAATCAACTTCGCGCCCATATACAAATACAATCAAGATGCGGATGATTATTATGGATGCAATCAGAAAATGAAAGAGAAAAAGGCGAGCTCCTGCATGGTAAGTCGCCTTGCTGCTGAATATGATTCGGATTTCATTCATTCATATAGCAAATTCTAGCACTAAATTCATCTAAGAGAAAGTAATGCCTCAGGTGTGACCGAATAATTTGGTTTGGGAAGGGACTGAAGCAACTTCAGTATGATAGAGGTGGGTCGAGACTGTCTGATCACAAGCCGGTTCATGCAATTTTCAGAGCAGAGGTCGAGGTTGTAAGCTCGAAAGAGCTAGACAGCTTCTTGTCAAAAACATGGGATGATTTATCAAGCCATTTCACAGAATGAGCAATTGACTCTTTACTGTTCTATATGACCATTTATGTGTCTAGAAACGCCCTCAAAAGCTTGAAATAAAGACCAAGAAAAAGTAACATAACATGACCTAAAGAAACAGAGAATTGAAATCATTACTAATCTGGATTTGATTAGACACCAGAGGCGTGGTGTTGTTACGGTACGAAACAAATAATGTGGTGTAACACTAACCAGTGATATGAGCTAGTATTATGCCACACAATATGTGTGGTGCAGTCCGGTAGCAAACATATGGTGCGGAGCTACTATTACTTAATTGCTTGGTAATTATAGCAACTAACTGGTTATAATTTAGCGTCCTAATCATTGCTTAATCTCTTGCAAAATTATCGGTGTGAGACATTTGCAACAATTTTTTCATTCATCTTTCAAAGTGTAAGATTTGCTTATTACTTCTGCAAAACAAGGTCTATAACTCACAAACTCACAATCCCATTTCCATTAAAGCCTTGATCATACTAAAACATGGATGAAAACTTTGAAGCATGTTTTCATCATTTTCTAGCAGTGTAATTAAATAAAATGAAATTACTATATCTCTTATTACAATTTGTTCATTCTTCAAGAAGAGTTGGGTGTATACGAGAACTTGTTTTTACAGACTTCCGATCTAACTATTTACGCCACAGTTGATGTTAATCCAATTGGCTAGGCGTCCTGCATGGTACAGTGAAAAAAACTTGATTTACTAATATGAATAAAATTTTTTTAGTACCATTATGGTACTAACGACAATCTTTACTTCTAAAAAATCCAATAAAAGTGTCCCTATCAATAGAAGGCCAGTCATTGAGTTCGGGGAACTCGCAATATGAACATATGGTACTAAAAAATTTCTCTTGATTTGAAATAAAATAAAAATTTGTGACCCACTTGAAAACCAAATATATCTTTTTAATCCTAAAAGATCTTCTATAGATATTTTCCATTGGGTTTGGGGTTGGTTGTTGGCATCACGGATTCACAAATACATATAAAATTTAAGAAGGTGAAGAAGTATGCTTGTCATACTTGGCTTTTGATTTTGATTGGATAGAATCACCCAATAGTATTTAAATAATTATAAGTTTAATTGATATAGTAGTTGAATTAAGGGCCAATAGTTTATTTGTAATTAGTTATTATTGTTGTTATTATTATAATATTAATAATAATCCGCCCGTACGTCCAATAGAATGCTCCAATTTAGAGGGCCAATCAAAATGCTTTCATTATATTTATATAATCGTTATTATTATATTACTTCATTATTATATATATAGTAGTGTGACAAACAGAAGAAATGCAAATTAAATTAGTTAAACCTAATCTCATGTTGATTAGTCTAGAAATTAAGCGGTAATTGGTTGAAATTATATTAATTAGTATCCCCACCGGTGCGGTGCACGGTATAATATAACAATTCATTATATCCAAATACAAATATCGATAAATTGTTTTAAAATGGTCAATATAATTGAAGTACAAACTGTTGAATAATTGAATTATAACTATTTGAAAAGATATATGCATGTAATACAATGTAACTGTCAACTTATTTAAATACAAAACAAAAGATACAACTATAATGAGATGTTGTAAACCCAATCGTAATATAATTGAATCAATAGACACATAGTAATAACACTGAATTGTGTGCAATGAGTAATAAACAAAAATAGAATATTTGTAAGAATAACAGTAATAAATATTTGGGAAAAAAGGGACAAATCTAGCATTATTATTAAAAGTTGGAAAAGCTACATATGACACCAATATTATAAATACAAATTATCATTAATTCAGAGGAACCAGAATGATATATTACACCTCTAAAACTTTAAGCATAAAGTATCCATTGAATATAAACTTTGTATATACTCCTTCTAATCACATTGGAGATGTAGCACCTGTTAGGATGAAAAAAATGTGAATGTGAGTATTGAGAAAAGTGTATTCTCTTGCAAAACATACATATTTACGCCATGTATATAATCACGCATGATAACACAAAACCACAAATTTTATATAATAAAGATAGCCTAATAGTTTGTCAAACCTTCACGGAACTAAACAACTAAAACACATACATCCAATGAAAATTTTTATAATTCGATAATTGGAATTCAATAGCTGAAGAAAGACTAAGAGCAAATTAAATTAACAACACATTAACTAAATTACACATGTTCAATCACTCCAGTAACAAATCAATATAAATCATTCAGAGGTCAATGATATACAAAAGCTCTTAAACAAACGATTTCATAATAAAACACCATATATAAAACACAGTTGATATCCTTGCGAATATGTGATAAGAAAAAAGGAAAGTGTATCTCCCTAAAAACTCAATTACCCAAAGGAGTCACATAGAAAAAATGGGAAAAAAAAAATCAGCCCGATTTCATAATGACACCAGCCCTTTGATGTATAGTAGAGCCAATTAGCATACGAATGCAAACAATTTTACATTAAAAATCCCATAAATTAAAAGGAAAATACCATATATAAAATGCAACTATTATTTCTGCAAATATATGACTAAAAAAAAAAAGAAAGTATATCTCCCTTAAAATTCAATTACCTAAAGGAGTCACATAGGAATAAAAAAAAGCGGAAAAAAATAAGTTAGCTCGATGTCATAATGACATCAGCAATCATAGGCGGAAGCCGAAGTCTAGACTACCTTTGATTTCTATTATATTTGCAAATAATTTTACATTAAAAATTCCAATAAAGGGCAAATATCATATATAAAATGCAACATATATCTCTACGAATACATGATTCGGGAAAAAAATGGAAAGGAAAGAAAGTATATCTTCCTTAAAATTCAATTACCTAAAGGAGTCACACGGAAAAAAAAGTGGGGAAAAAAAATGTTAGCCCAATATCATAATGAGATCAGTGGTCATAGGCGGCCGAGCAAAGTCTAAACTACATTTGATTTATATTATAATAACAGATTAATTAATCCACTAGGATTACCGACTCTCTCATTTCACATTGATTTGAGTGGTAATAGAATTATCTGGCTTCTTCTACATCTTTCTGCGGTAGTTACCATGATCTTTTATTTTATCTTGACAATTAATTTTATAAATTATAAGGTGGCATTATTTTATTTGAAGACAATATTTTGAAAAACTAAAAAATGCATTGACGAACCGTCATTTGACAAGTTGGGCATTTTAATTGCGTTTCACTTTTTTTTTTTCCCCTTTTTCCACCTATTTTGTTGGATGGGGAGGGCGAGAGGTAGTGTTGAATCCTAACAACAGAAAACGATCGAATATTGCTCGTAATTTAGTGTTAGCTACTTGTAGGATGGCAACAAAGTAGATTTGAGATGAATCAAATCGAAGTTTTGATCGGTGTCCTGCTCCATTTTTCATTTACTATATTTTTCATTTTTAAGTTTCTTTTTAAAAAAATTTCACATTTACTTATTATTATTTTTAAGTTAAATGGTTTAAGGGGGATCGCAGTCACATAATCCACCCTGCACTGTGAACTTACGAATTAAAAATTTTTCATTTAATTGAGGGTGTAGCTCTATAAATTGTTCTAGATCTAAATACCAATTTTGTTCCGGAGATGATATAAAATCAAACATATCGTCCCATAAGAAGAGTCAGGAGCTTGCGTGACGTGTATTTAGGCTCACTGCATTAGTTGATATCAGGCCACGTTCACGTGTATGATTGATTTGGCATGCCCTTATTACATGTCACGGAGGCGTCTAGGTGATAGACGTCTGATTTTATATCATTTTCCAATAAATCACGATTACAAGTTGATGAAAAATTTTCTTGTAGCCGATGACAGGTACACGCCTTGTGACAAGAGTTTTCCCTCCCCTGGGCACATTCACTACCGGTGCCAAGTTAATCTCAAAAAGCATCAAAATTTAACAAGAAAAAACTAGAATAACTCCCAAGAATAAAAGGTGTGTACAAGTGTCCCAGGTACATATATACCTTTACAAAGGAATCACGCTGTTTAGACATATGGAAAGACAAAAATATTCGAAATCACCTTATTATCGTTGCAAGTTATTTCAATAACGGAAGATAGAGAAAACACTATTAAGGATGATAAAATATCTCTATACCCCCTTATTGCCACCATTTGTCAAGCCAAATTTATTATGGGGGCAGGTGGGAACCATGTTAGTAAAATAAATATGGCAACAAAGCGTAGGGAACACCCAATGACAAAGAAGAGCCTACCTCTTCCATCAATTTCTACTCGGTACTCACAACATAAAAAAAAAAAAAAATAGGGATGAATCCTGATCCAATCGATTTGGATGTATAGGTTGTGATATGACCTCACTACTAGAAAATGAGGCAACACCAATGGTTTTTTTACCAACGGACCAATTTTGTCGCTAACAGCGACGAATTTCCAACGGAACTCCAACGGACCATTATTTGTATATGTTGGAAAATTCACCAGCAAACTTAGCGACGTCTTTTTAGTTGTTGGTGAAATCCGTTAGGAAATCGGTTGGTAAATGCAATAAAAATAATATATGAAAAATGTTTTATAATAGCAACGGTTTTTCCGATGACATTCTTACAACTTTTGAGTAATTGGTTAATATATCTT
>CAVNYN010179401.1:430-11816 GCA_963692815.1 Nyctanthes arbor-tristis
AAAAAAAAAAAAAAAAAAAAAAAAAAAGTGAAACAAACTGTAATTCTTGAACTTCAGAAAAAGTTAATACCAAAACCACTTTACTGTTTATAAATGAAAATGCTCAAAGAGAAATGTTTCGAAATAATTGTAGCACAAGATGACAACCAAATCAAAGTTCAAATGCCATTAAATAGAAAATTGTGCATGTTATATTCAATTTCCCCCCTTTTGTACTTTGAAAGGAAGGGGCATCATGCAAAGGCATATAAGTTAACCAGCACTAACATTCCACTAACATAATTACCCATTGGCTAGGCTAAGGTCCTGGGATCCCCCACGTCCAAATCCCACCAACAAGTTGTGTGAGTTTTTTCAATAATTATGTTGATTTCTATATTTCTTTGCGGTGCACTTCATCAGGATGTAAATCTATACACATTTGTGTTGCACTAAGGTGCAGATTATAATGTATATTGTACTAGTACTCTCCCCCACAAAAAAAAAAAAATAGTAACTTGTCTAGAAGAAACATTTTCATGGTACAAATAGTGCAACGAGAGGATAAACCTGATTCGCTCCAAAAGCCTTGGACTCTTCCTCGCATTTCTGATAAACCGATGCTTTAGTAGTTCCTTTGCACTTGGCCTCTAAAATTAACACCCCAAAAAAAAAGTATAACATGAACCAGAGAACCAAATTAGGAAGAAACACTCAACAGAAAATTTAGAATGATGAAGAATAATTGCTTAAAAATGTACGCATATCACCAGCAGAAGCACCACTTCCAACACCGACTATTCAATGCTTAATATCCTTTTACATCAACATCAGGCTAGTGTTTTACTTAGTATAACAGAGGCAAATCTGCTCACTATTAAAGATACATACATCATTCCACTGTCATCAACACACAAAATTAGATATATTACTCCATAAATAATCTGTATATCTTCATCCATCTCAGGATCCAGTGGAGCTGTTAAATGACAATCCAACTAATTGAGGCCATGTAGGTTATTGAAAAAACTGAAATTGCATATATTTAAAAAAAAAAAAAAAAAACTACTATTTACTTCTAGTAAGTGTTTGAGTCTCATTCTAGGCAAAAATTATAATTTCACCCACCACTAATTTGACAACTATTCAATTACAACCACACATTTCAAACACCAATTAAATCTCCACCACACATTATTTTCTCATTAATTCAAAACCATAATTAGAATCAAATACCACAAAATTTTAAAGGGAAATATTGAGATCATATTACCAACAATTGCGATCTATAGTTTTTCTTTGTCCACTTCAGTAGCCCACTGACCATGAGAAGTGATAAAAACATAACCGAAACTTTAAGAAAGAAAAGTAACTTTTGGAGACTCTTATGTTGGCACCACAAATTTTCTGCCATCACTATCAGTCCACTACAAGCAAGGAGGATCTGTGATGAAAATAAATTATTTCGCCTCTAGAGTTTTAGACGCCAGCAATATCCTCTAGTTCCTCCAGAAAACTAATTTTCTCCAACCACCATGCCACGGACACCCATGAAATTTTATGATTAGATGAGTTCCAATCTCTCAATAAACGTCAATGATAATTACATAGAAAGAAAAATGTGAATCATGGACCAAATGCAGACAATCATGTGGACAAAAGGTGAGGGAAGTGGGTATAGTTAACAGAACCTACCTCTGCAGGATTCTTTTTCAAACACAATGACACAAATTCCTTAATAGGACGGGAAAAGTGCTCGTCAAGCTGCACAAAAAGAAATTGAACTTCCTAAGTATATGTGACTATTTAGGATTGTGCTGCGCGGTATAATGGGGAAGTAAATGTACACCTGCGGTGGATTCTCCCGGGGTATAATAAAAAGAACCCTCATCGGATGCAGGTCTGCAAGGGGAGGTTCCCCTTTTGCCATCTCGATTGCAGTAATTCCCAGAGACCATATATCAGCCTGCATGAAACAAAGACTGCCAGTTAACAGGGGAAAGAGCACAAAAGTGAATTTTTAAAAATAACAATAAGAACAGCAGAGGGGGAGAAAAGCGGCTGGCGTGGGGTGGGGTGGTTCCTGTCAGGATGTTGCACCTTCTCATTGTATCCTTCAGAGTTCTGAATTACTTCTGGAGCCATCCAAAATGGGGTTCCTACAAATGTCTGTAATTTTCAGTGCATTAGCTTGAGATCTTGATGATTCTTGTAGCACAATAAATAACTAATAACCAGAAAAAGAAAATTAATGCACTTTTAGCCACATTGATTTGGAAACAAAGTTCCGTAGGTTCTATTAAGCAAACTGAGAATATGACAATACAATATGGCAAGCTGATGGAGTTCGGTGGAAACAGAGATGGGGAGTATGGTGCCGGTCTTTACTAAGAATGATATCAAAAGATTCAAACTACGCAGAAAAAAGAACCACAAATGAAGTACATGTCAACACATTAGCAAATTGGTGTCCCTAAGCATCTAGGAAAGCCCATACTGAGAAAACAGAACAGTAGGTTTACTCCATAATTGATCTTGCAAATGACAGAAAAGAGGAAATTCAACCGGTGAATATTTCAATAGCTTCAGTAAGAAACTAGTACCTTTCTTCTTGAAATCGTCCTTGTTAATTGAGCAGAAACACCAAAGTCTGCAACCTGTCACAAAGATAACAGCTTTGTTGAAATTAGAAAATAACGATTTAATTTCAAGTAAATGTAAGAAAAATCAATGATTAGTGAAGTTGTTCAAGAAGAAAATTATACCTTAACATCACCGTTCTCTGTCAACAAAATGTTTGCCGCTGCAAAAAAATATTAATTGAGAATCATCATTGACAAATTTAGAGATAGAAGAAAAGAGATTGCTAACGCAAATTTAATGCAACAATTGGGAAGCAAAATGTGATCTTCCTGCATATAAAAATTAGAAGGCGATTTTTGATCTGAAGCATATTTAATAAAAATAAAATAATTAAGAGAATAAACCAATAATCTAGATCTAGAAAATGTGGCCATGTGGAACCATGTTCAAATGTTTCATTTACATATGAACTGGTATTTGCAGGCAAATTGATAGCTCCTTGTAGTTTACCTTTAATATCTCTATGAATTTTTCCTTCGCTGTGAAGATATTCAATTGCATGGAGCAAATCACGCAAGATCCAAGATATAGAGACTTCATCCAATGGCTGGTTAGGTTGAATCTACAAAAGATAGATAAGCATGAGTCCCAATGTATTTTCCGCAGTAGTTTCTATTTTATCACAAGACCCTTAACTTATGATAAACTGTGAAACAAGATTTCATTACGTTCGGGTAATGCAGGCAATAATGAGCTCCTAGACCAGATCAGTCCCTTTTGTATAATGCATTTTCCGTAACTGTAGGCCTCATATATTTTCAAAATAATAATCAAAATCCATTTAAGTTTATAGCATATTAAGGAAACTGATAGAATCCTCGAGAATATTTACATAAACAGAGAGACCTCATGCGTGAATCTCCAAACTTGCGATAATAGTTCGCACACTTAAAATTGAAAAATCATCTATGATGTCAGAGTCTTGACATCGAAAGACTTGTTCTGATATTTATCTAATATATACACTAATGACTGCTCTAGAATGACTGGTCCAGTATTTAGAATGAAGAATGGCCCTCGGCTCTCCTTAGAAGACTCGTGAAGGAATCCTGAATGCCCCTCTAAGCAAGGCACATGAATAGTACCGTGAAAAAGACTTTACAGTTATGTTCAACTGGGTACAGGAACATTGCTAACCACATGATTTATAATCAAGAAGAACAATTATGTGTTATGATTACACTTTTGTCTACATGATGTCTTGGTCAATAGAAAGATATGACGACGTGAACTTTATATGGATTAAAGTGTCCCATGAAACATGCAGTCAATTCTCATTATAATTTGGACATGGAGGTTTTGTGAGACCCAAGAAATATGCAATTGGAACTGAGTAGATGTCAAATCTGGCAGTGGGACCCATAAGAAAATTATACTTTCATCAAATTATATGAGAATCAAACATGTATCTTGAAGAGTTCTAGATCAACCAAAATATTTCATATTTGGCAACTGTAACCATTTTAACACGCAATCAATTCTCAAACTCGGGGTAATTACTTGCCATCTGTAAATTACCTACCAGGTCAGCAACGGAACCACCAGCCATGATTCCATTATTATCCATAGTTTAGTCTGATGCAGAATAGATGCATAATACTCAGTAATATATGGAGATCGACATTGAGAAAGGACTGCAATTTCCTGTACGAAAGGAATAGTACTACAATAAAAATCACTATCATAAGTTCGATCCTCGGTCTGTATAGAAATGTCAATCAAAAGTACCTTTTGGATGTCATCAATTTCATCCTCCCTGCAGAAGAAAAATCAGACAACATTTCAGAATACAGATGAAAGGCAAGTTATCATGCAGCGACTTCAAAGAATGGAATACTTAGGTAAGCTCGTGGCATGCCATCAAGTTTATTTGCTTCGTTAATGAGGAAAAAGGAAAAAAATTGGAAGTAATGATATTAAAGAATGAAAAGTAATTCCATACTCAGCAAGAAAAACAAAAGATAAGAAGTAATAATGATATTAAAGAATGACAAAAGGAACCTTTCAAGCATATGCCTCAGAAGAAAGATCACAAATAATAACTCCACCTTATATTTGATTAAAGAAAACAGTATCTCATATTTGGTAACAAAGGAAGGCCACAGTTCATATACTCACGATTCTTCTAAATCAATGACCTTTATTGCAACCTCCTTCTTTAGTTCCTTATCAAACCTACAACAACAAAATGACAAAAAGTTATAATTAATCAAGAAAGTAAAAACCTCAACGAAATAACTATGCCAGTGCTGAGAAATATTATTCTTCTACAGGGGTTATTAATTTATGGATGAATGAATATTTATTAATTTATAGAGTATATTTTTTAACTTGTTTTATACAATTAGTACCATAATACCTGTAACGTCTTTTCTTCTTCTTCTTCTTCTTTCTTTTTTTTTTTTTTTAAATTTAATATTTTGGGGGAAAAACACATTGATCGTATTGAAATTCAAAATTTCATCATTAAGAACGAAAAAAGGCACACATGTAAAATGGTTACTTAATACACCTACCAAATTTGACTATCGCGATCCATAAGATAATTGTGTTTTACCAACTGTAACTTCAAAATAGGCATTTCAAGCAATTGTAATCTTAAGCACTTACTTTGTACAAAATGAAAATATACGTCAAAGGCACTATATGAATTGCGAAAAATGAAGATGGATCTGATTTGGGTGCAAACAAGAAGCAAGTAAGCTTTATATATGCACATTCTTAGCAAGATGTGAGCACGAGGCTTGAAAAAAAAAAAAGACGTGTCAAATTAAAGCTTTTAAAACTGTACTAGCATAATCTTTATGAATTTAGGCCTTGAATGGTTCAGATTTTTCAATATCAGCTCTCCCTCAATTCATTTTCAACCACAAATCTATTCATTTGAATAATCTTACATGTAGATTCATAATTCGTCCTTGTTCTGAAAACCACATATTCTCCAAAATATCACTTTGTCATTGAAGAATCAAAACCATACACCCTCTTAAGCTGTTATTATTTTATTAATTTATTTATTATTTCTCTTTATTTGCCTTAAAAGGATCTTCAAAAAAAATTATTGTCTAAACATTTAACAGAATATTAATTTAGCACTACATTGGCCCAAGAAGGGGCCAAAGAATTCTACTATCCAAGCGAAAGATGGGATTTACTACTTTTGCTCTCAAATGAAAAGTGCCTCATAGAGAAAGTGTATGCTAAGACAGCAACAGAAAAACACTCTGAATCGGTTCATGTTTGCCACTTCAAAATGAAGGGGTTTTTTCACATCTTAACAATATCTTCAATTATTTATAATTAATTTTCTCATCTCAATTATTCAATATCTAAAAAATGCTATGGCTCCAATTGATGATCATTTAAGGATTCAGGGAATCTCACACGAGAAGAATATGCATTCGACTCGCACACAAAGCTTGGATGGTAAGCCTACAAATTTCATGAGACTATTTACCCATTAAACAAATACTGCCTAAGAATTTGACCATTCCATTGCTATGCATAATCCACTAAATTAAAAGTAAGTACTTAGGATCCGTCTGATTCAGACTTTTTGCCAAAATCGAATTTGAAAGAGTGCTTGATGGGTCCCACTAATCTCTGGTTGCAGCAGAAAGTTCGCACAAAAATGCTGACTTTTCCTGCACACACTAGTTTAATTTCCAAAATACCCCTGACCAGGGTTACTGCGTATTAATTTAATGGCAGAGGTAATGCTCTCATCTTCTAATAGTAAATTGGTCTGGCCATTCTTAATGGGCCTATATTCTCACGTGCCTTTCGGAATGTGTGTCCCATGGTTAAAATTCTGATTTTGGTTGAGCCAAAATCTAAACCAGACAGAAGCTTAAAAGCAACAATAAGTAGTCTTGCCATGGATTTCCCTCCAGGCAATGCATACATTAAAAGCTTTGAGCCCTTTGCAGAGGTTATTATATTACATGCACCTCAGAGATTGGAGCATGGGGAGCGGAAGGCAAGATATGTCTAGCCTGTAGTTCTAGAAATACGCAAGAATCCAATAATTTAGGCTCTCCAATGAGATTTTTTTTTCTTTTTTTTTTTTTTAAAGAATTAAAAAATGAATTTCTAACATGATTCAAGAAATTCAAGAGAAATGAATTTCAAGATCGTCTAGGTCTGTGGTTCTACAAATACACAAGAATCCAGTAATTTAGCATCTCAAATGAGTTTTAATTAATTTAAGAATTAAATAATGAACTGTCATGCGACAAATTTTGCAGCTTCAAACAATATATTCACAAAATCTGTGAAATGTAAAAAGTGGATAAAAACTTCACTCGAGATCCTCCTCTACTCCTTTTAGTAAGATGATACTTTACTTCCATGATCCATCAATGGCTACATAGACATACATAGGCTTCAAAGATTTTCACTTTTTTTTTCTTTACCACAAAATCGTCTTGAAATAAAGTGAGGCTACTTCTGTAAAGGTAGACAAGGATGATCATGGAGGGGGAAAAAGGAATGAAAGAGTAAAAATTTAAACACTGAACAAAAAGACTCTCCAAATTAGCTCCAGCCTTCATACCAGGAATATTTCTTTCTTGTTTGGTAACGGAATCCAAGAGTCACTAGCATTGCTTGCTTCTAACCTGAGTTTTTTATTTCATCTCTCTGCTTTTCTCATGTCCTAGTAAACAGCTTTACTATCTTTTATTTGTAGAATTCATTACCCGTTAATTATATGATAAGCTGATAACCTGACTAGGATAATTTATTCCTTTAGTAATTGCTTTATGAAGTATCATTAATAGCTAAGCTTTCCCTTGGATCATTCTTAAGAGACTTGATGTTAACTTCTTTAGTAATTTGTTTAGTTAGCTTATTTTAATTGGCATGAAATTTTTCCATGATAAATAGTTCACAATGATGTTTATAGTCGTGCTCAAGAGCTAGAAACATTTCCCCAGTGATCAAGCCGAAATGACCCTCCGGCAGATCCTCTGAATGCAATAGTACATAGCTTAGCACGTATTATGAAGTTCAGAAAACCTAAGAGGTTCCGTCAGACTCATGATCACTATTTTTCCTCGAAGAAACCTTGATTAAGAGGCATTAACTTGTTGCAATTGTTGCTGTATCGTTGAGTTATCCGCAAAATAAGAAAACATCTGGAATTGACTCAACTTGCCTGGAATTCATACAAAACAATATCTAAAGAACTTATATGATTAATTAATAAGCAAAAAAATCATTGTACCTGGTCTTGGACGTAGAAGTAGTGGGCAAGAAATCATGTAACCAATCTCGTGTTTATAAAATATTTAGGCCATGTTTGTGTTTCAATTTTTTAGTTTTCAGTTTTCAGTTCGCTTCCACTTTTTCTCCCTTTTTTTGTTGGTTTTTAGTGTAACTTATGGAAAAAATTTGAATTTGTTTTCCTTGTTTTGGGTGTTTACGGTTTTTTCCCATGAAGAAACCCAGAACTAGAAAATTTTTCTTCATTTTCAGAAATGCATTTTCAAAAATATTTAAGCAAACAAGCTTTCAGTGCTTTGAGAAACTGAAAACTAAAAACAGCTTTAAAACAATAAAGAAAACATGCCCTTAGCTTCTTGTCATTGCGGAAGCCAATTGCTAGTTCCAATAATAAAGTGCAGTTTGAGCACTCATATGAAACCAAGATAACTTATCAGGAACTATGAAATGATTAAAATAAGCCTCATTTGGCAAATATTAGATCATCAATTAAGTTGGTCAAGACCCAAAACTACCATCTACTTCTCCACCACTATGTCCAGCAACTTATATATAAGCATCTTAAAAACCATTCAATAAGCTTTAAGTGAATTAAATTTGATTCTCATTATTTTAGCCCATCATAATAGGTAAATTATATTATATTGGGTGGAATGAGCAGTGGAAATTCATTAGACCCCATGAAATGTGTAGTTGTAATTAAGTAGTTCTCTTGTCAAGTGGTTAGGTGAAATTATAACTGAAAAGAATGAGAATTAAACATTCCTTCAGTTTTACAACACAATTTCTCTCCTGCACCTTACATCTCTTAACGAACATCCAATAAAAATTTTCTGTAGATAATGAATTCATTTTACTAGATCTTACATGAATATTATCGAAGAGTCCTAATCTCTTTACGCAGACTTAACCCAAATTAAGTTGGTGCCTTTGTTTTAAAAATAAAAGAAATTAGTTTAAAAAAAAAAAGCCAAAGAGCACTAGGGTTCTCAAAAATTATGTGCATCAAAAGTAGTTAGACCAATCTAGGTTTTGAAACACAAAATAAAACCCAAACCTAACTTCCCTTTAATTATATAATTAATACCTCATTGCCTTGGAGAAACCAACAACTAACAATATGCACACTGTCACACATTGTCGAGCTGCATGCCAACCTGGTATGCTCCCAGACTTGAAAAAGACTTAACACTTGCCACATATTGCCACATTCCCCCCACCCCCACCTATTACCACATGCCAGCTGGTTAGCACATATTTTGCCAACAGGCTGGTAAGAGGCAGGGAGATATCATAACCTAACTACTACTAGTTACTATTTTAGGGCAGCGGCACCAATCACTAACAAACACTATTTATACGCAAAATTGTTTGTTGACATTTAAAGAAAGAGGCAAACAGAATTACTAGCAACAAATTTCATATGTAATAGAAAACACCTTAATTTCGCATTATGATTTTCCAACGTGGACAAGCCTCTCTTGCTTTCCTCCAACACTCGAACCACTTTCAATATGTCTACTATAAGTTTTAATTTTTCAAGTGATGAGCTGGTGCAAGCATTGACACAGGCTGAAATTTTGTCAATAGAGCCGTAATATGCTGTGCACAGCCTTGCATATACTACTACGTGCCAAACTAAATTCAAGTTAAAAAAAAAAACATAAACCATCTGTAATCATGAATGATTGACAGGTGTAACATTGTCACCGGCACATTAACCAGTTACGAGTATGCATCATCCAATTACAACTGCCTTCTTTTGGTCTCCGCTGATAATAGACTGTTTATAATCACAGCAGCATAATGAGTCAAAATAAAAAAGCAACAGCACAGTTTTATCATGGGGTAATCAGAGTATGTCAATCATTAAAATGCAATGAAACATAAAAGGAAAGCAGTGTGAATTGTCAAATGGCGAATTTCAAACTTACCCTTTATAAACATCACCAAAGGACCCTCTTCCGATGAGCTCCAACTCACTAAATCTGGATCCCGAAACCTCTATTAGAGTTGCCGTATCAGCCATTTATGTATTTCTTCGAGAAAAGATAATATTCCACCTCAGACTCCCAGAAGTCACATACAAATAATTAATAGTACTCTTAACTTAAGGAACTTCCAGGAAAATCCTAATATAAGCGTGCTTAATTCCACTCTTTTGCTTGTCTTCAAAAAGACCCAAAATCTGGAAAACCATTTAAAACTATTAAAATTAATAAGAACAGAACAGAACTTGAGATCCAAAATATAATTAAAAATTTTCAGAAACTACAGTTCGAACACTAATGTGGCAGAGCAAATGGACTATTTTATGTTGGCAAAAGAATCGTTAGGTAAAGTGGAGGATGCAAAAGTGACGGCCCAACAAATTTCATGGGATGTTTCACATAATTCAAATTTTAAACAAAAAATTAAATATATAAATAAAAACAGAGATTGCGAAATAAAGACGCCAAACAGCAACTCGGATATAAGGCATAAAATTCCCCTTCATAAAGAGAATAAAAACATAAAAAACCAACCTTGATCAATGCGGATTCGAGAGGTGAATTCAAGAATTACAGCTGTCAAGACAGAATTTACCAATCCAGAAATTGACTTGAAGGCAGAGATCCAGTTTTGGGCATGTGGGTGAGATATATATCCGTATATATGTCTATATATGCATGCAATCTTCTTCCTCTGCTCTCCAGAATATGGGTTTTGCAGAGTAAAGAAGGATCAAGAACGGAAGTGGTGATTTGAGTGAGAAAACCAAAAACTGCCCCTCATGTGAAATTCAATTGTAATTATTTGTCATCGGACAAAATATTTCGAGTTCGGACCGGGACGATTGGATCCCAACCGGGTTCATGAGGGAAGCCCGGTTCTCATTTCTCTTTCGGATTGGGCTTGTATTGGGTTGGGCTTAGCTAGTCAGTCGCTATGGCTTTTGGGCATGGTGATGGTTTTGAGTTTGGGTTGGGTTGAGGCTTGAAGTTGGGTCATTTTAGGGCTAAGCTCATCCATGGGCCTGTAATTGGGCTTGATTGGGTCGTGGTCTTTATATTGGGCTTCCTATTGATTTTCGATTCGCTTTATGTTTCTGATTGGGCTTGAACAAGGATTGACCTTGGGCTATGGGTTTGGGTCCGGAATGGGTGAGATTTGGGGTTTGGGCTTTGAATTGAAGAAGGGGGAAAAAAATGGGACACAAGAATTTCTTTTAGTGTCTGTATTTCTCTTTATCACTAGTGTGTTGTTGCATGCGTTGCACACAAGTTGGCCGTGATTATATTATCATAATTGAAAAGATGTTGGTCTGAATATTAAAAAGGACAATTGTATAAAATACAATAATACAATTACAATAAGTAATAAACATGAAAGAAACCAGCTCAACTTCATTAAGGTTGTACAAGAATTGTCATTCTTATCAAAAGTTAGATTTTCTCGGTACTTGAACTATTCCATGAGCATATAAACGTTATCATCAACTGATTCAGGATGCCTAAACTTTTGAACCCCATGTCAATCATAGAATATAGAATATGAA
>CAVNYN010179401.1:11836-24419 GCA_963692815.1 Nyctanthes arbor-tristis
CAGACGTGTGCTCTTCCGATCTCAAGAACGGAAGTGGTGATTTGAGTGAGAAAACCAAAAACTGCCCCTCATGTGAAATTCAATTGTAATTATTTGTCATCGGACAAAATATTTCGAGTTCGGACCGGGACGATTGGATCCCAACCGGGTTCATGAGGGAAGCCCGGTTCTCATTTCTCTTTCGGATTGGGCTTGTATTGGGTTGGGCTTAGCTAGTCAGTCGCTATGGCTTTTGGGCATGGTGATGGTTTTGAGTTTGGGTTGGGTTGAGGCTTGAAGTTGGGTCATTTTAGGGCTAAGCTCATCCATGGGCCTGTAATTGGGCTTGATTGGGTCGTGGTCTTTATATTGGGCTTCCTATTGATTTTCGCTTGCGCTTTATGTTTCTGATTGGGCTTGAACAAGGATTGATCTTGGGCTATGGGTTTGGGTCCGGAATGGGTGAGATTTGGGGTTTGGGCTTTGAATTGAAGAAGGGGGAAAAAAATGGGACACAAGAATTTCTTTTAGTGTCTGTATTTCTCTTTATCACGTAAGATGGGAATGAACAGGGTGCATTGAAGACACTCTCATCTTGCATTGGATGTCAGCATGGACATGTAACTGAGCCCAAATCCGCGTATTATGTGAGACTAACATATATCATGTTAATTCAATTTTGAATCGCGTTGTTTTCTAAAACTAGTTTTTCATCCGTACATTATACGATCAAATTTTAGTAACAAAGTATAATATAAAGTTGACTGGTCATTGATTTAACAAGTGAGTTATTGTTAGTTTGTTAATTTATAAAGAGAAAGGGCTATTAGGTCACCGGTTTAACTATCAGGTCATCACTCATCAGTTTAACTAGTGGGTTATTGTTAATTTATTATTATAAATTTAAACGAAAATACCTTGTAGGAAAATAAATATAGAAAATAAAAAAATTATGTCAAGTATTTTCACCATATAGAACACTTTACTTTGGTGGTTTATATTGACATGTTAGAACTAAAAGGTCACATATTCAAGCTTTATGCGGCTTGAATTTCTCAAAAAAAAAAAAATTGTTAACTTTGTGATGGGACGTGAGATGAGTTTATGGGTCACTTAAAACCGAAGGTTGTCTAGGTCTTCAATCGGAAAATTCTGGGCCCGGTTCAATAACATCACCCTACCCGACCCTCCAACCGGTTTGCCGAGTTTCTGGATTGGATTTTAAAACAATGCAGTTCGTTTGATGTCAATTGATAAGATGTTGTAGTAGAGGATAATAAAAATGATAATAATAAAATTAGTAGGTGGTTATAGGGGAAAAAATAATAAGTATGATAAAATGATGAATAAGGAAAATAAATAAATAAATAAATAAGGATAATAAATTTATTAGGTGGTTATCTAAAAAGTGGAAAATATAAATCTTATCTTCTCTTATATATTATTATTATATTACTAGTTGTATGTTCATGTGTTGCACAGAAAAGAATAATTAATAAAAAAATGAGTAGTAATTTGAAAAACTAAATAACATAATTTTATGGCGTACTACTCACTCATATACATACTAATATATATAAATATAATCAAATTGAAACGCATAATATTTTCACTTAGTATAAAACTAATTAAATTGTCATTCATAGAACAATACTATTAAGCAATAAAAATGAGAATGGAGAATTTTTACAAAATTAATTTCATATTGAGTATGAAAACTAAGAAACTATGAAAAAGAGAGGTATTAAATTTATACAACTCATAAATTACCCTACACTCACATTCTTATTTAATAAGGTGTGGATGATATTCATTTATTAAAATGAATTATTTTCCACATTCATTCTCCACCATATACAGCTAGCATATATTAAAGTAGGATAATGACCATATGTAATTTTTTCCGCCAAAACCACTATCTTACATTTATATATTTCTTTTATTTTATTAATTATTTAAAAATTAATAATAATCCATCAGTGATATTATCCATTAGTTACATTTTGCTGCTTTTTTATTTTATTTTATAATAATATATAAAAAGTTATATCTATATTTATTATATATATAATATGCTATTTGTTATCTGTTGGTTTTTTATATATCTTTTTTATTAGTTTTTTGGCTATCTTTGAGGTTTAATATTTTTTTAAAATTCTAATAGTTAACAGACAAATTTCAAGTATTATATTGTTAGTACTTTATTCTCATTTCGATTTAGTGCATAATTGTGAGATTAAAGGTATAACAATAAAATAAAGTTAAATAACTTTCGAAAATTTTACTTTAATTACGATAAGCCCACGTCATACAACCTATGGTTATATATTTAATACATTACTTAATTTAATATTTATTTTCTTGGGAATATATGTATTGATTAAAATTTAAATTGATAGAATACAATAATATTAATAGTGGATGATGATAATATTTTTTTAGAGTGGAAGTGTTTGGTAACTTAGATTATAATCTAAATAGATTATAATCCGTCACACGGTATCATTTTATTGTTTCACTTTTTTTTAAAAAAATTAAAAAGTAAAAGTCAAGCCACAATTTTTTACTTTTTACAAAAACTAACAAACAAAATGTGCTAGATGGTATATTATAATTCAAATTATAATATAAAGAGTTGTCAAACACTATCTTAATGTTACAGGTAAATCATGCAAAATTTATCAATTTATTGTAATATTACTTCACTTGAGTGTTTTATAATAAGAGCGTGTGTACTTTAGATTTTAGAATAAATATAGTGAATAGTGATTTTTTTGGCATGTATGGCATTACGTGAGGAAATACAAAAAATAATTTTCTAGAAGTATGTGGTTACAAATGAATATGGAAAAGAATTCACTTTGACGAATAAATATCATTCACACTCTAAATGTGTTCTTAAATATTTCGTACTGATACTTAATGAATAAGGATATATGGGAACGAGTTAATTTTGGAGTTTTATAAATTTTATATGTTATCTTTTCCATGGTTTTTTAGTTTTCACACTCAATATAAAATTAATTTTGTATTAAAAAATTCCTCATTCTCATTTTTATTATTGAAAAGTATTGTCCTATGAATGACAATTTAATTAGCTCTGTGCCAAATGAAAACATTGTGTGTTTTAATTTGATTCTATTTATGTATATTGCTAACATATGTGTATTAGTGAGTAGTACGTAATAAAATTATGATTATTTGGTTTTTCAAATTACCACACTCTTCCGATCTGCTAATTATTCTATTTCGTGCAACGCACTAGTATACAACTAATAAAAGAAAGAGGAAAAAATTAGTATGTGGTTACATAGCAAGAAAAAGTCAGTGGATATACACACAAAAAAGGATATTAATCTGCAGTACCATAAATTTCCGTCAAAGTTGCTATGAGTAAGGTATCTAGATCATTTTGCTTTCGGTTAACAATTATTTTTATTAATTACAAATGGATTGTAAGGGAAGGGAATCGAACCTAAACAAAGCTACAGGAAGCCAACTTAGATGTTATTATACCACATGGGGTCTTAGTCTCTCGATTAACAATTGTTCTTTTTCTTCCTTTTTTTGGAAGAAAAATGACCATTTGTTAATGCGTATGGATTATTCTACTTGTACCAAAAAAAGAATGTTCAAATCTATATATATATATATATATATATATATATATATATATAAGAGAAAGGTAGCTTTTACTGCTCTTTTTTTGACTCTCTAAGATTTCTGACTCGATAAGGTTTCTAGTTCTGTAAAATTTTTGGTTATATCATTTAATTCTTTTTTTGTATTTTTATTTTTATCGTTTTTTTGTGATTGTTATACTAATTTTTTAAATGATATTCATTTTTTCCTTTATTAATCTATATCCGATCATCAATTCACAGTGGTTTCTTTAGCCAAATATTTTGAATTAGGGATCAGTCACTTATCAAATCGAACATGAAATTAATTGAGAATTCTATTTAAAAAAAGCACATAATAATTTTTATAATTCGAAAACTCAAGTATAGCACGTCCCGAAACTAATAAATTTTTAAAAATTTATAACATTAATTGTAAATTCTAGTTTTTAATAATTTTTTAAAGAAATTTTTATATAGTTATTGTAGTGCAATAATCAATTGATTTTTTTAAAAATTATAGTATTCTAATTTGTCGATTCTATAATTAAATTGGAATTTTTTGATAATTGATGTCTTACCGTATTTAGATTTGGATTATTTATTTGAGAGATGGACCAAATATTAATACGGTTGCACTGTAATAGTTATTCAACAATGTTTATTAAATATTTTATTTTTATTGAATCACCTCAATTAATTTTTATTTACATATGTATAATTAACTGGTGCTGTAATTCAAACAAGTGTTACGACAGTTATGTTTCTCACATTCTAGATAGGAGGTCCTGGGTTGAAACATAACCGCTTCTCCCCTCCCCTATACCCATTGTATCAAAAAAAGAAGAATTAACTGGTATAAAAAGTGTTACTAACAAATAAATTAATATAACAAAACATTACAAAAACTTGTTTTTAATGATATTAATATGACTTAACTGACTGTATTAATAATTTATATTAAATTTTTGTATAAAAATTCATTGACATTTATTATTAGAGTAATTATATGGAGAAATATTTATTTGAAATGAATAACTGATATTAGTTCCCCTCCCGCCCTCTATATGCACTATATGAAAAAAAAATTAACTAGTGTAAAAAGTGTTACAGACAAATAAATAATCTAAATATGATAGAATATTTATAAAATCTTATATCTCATAACGTTAGCATGTTACTCAACTGACTATATTAATAATTTATTAAATTTTTGTAAAAAAATTTATTGACATTTGTTGTTAGAGTAATTCTAAGTAGAGATGTTTATCTGATATAAATAATTGATATTTGTTAGTTGACAAATATAAATTGGTTGTTTATATATAAATGGTGAATTTGAAGGCCCACGGTCATCAAATACATAGTAAACAGCTAAACATGTCATGTTTTCATACTAGATAAATATGTCTCCTTAAAATTACTATTTTTATTATTACTTTTAGATCTCGTGCAATGTATAAGTGAAAATTCTAGTCTTTTATAACTACACAAGTGGTCAATGTGATCATTCAAAATTTTTAAGGAAACAAATGTCGATTTCTTTAAGGAACTAATTTTATTGAATAAAGTAAGATAGTAATGTTAAGAAACTTTCGGAAAGTTTTATTACAAAACTTCCTGTCTCATATAGCGTGCATGGCATGGGATGGGAAAAACTTTTCGAAAATTCCTTAACATTTTCATAAAGTAAGAAACAACTGGTAGCAAAATTAGTTTTTTTTTTTTTTTTTTTTTAAGAACCAACATCGTTTTTTGAGAAAATCCACGTCGCCATTACTTTGAGTTTAGAAACGGCGTGATATGTGAACAACCCTACTAAGGGCCATAGTATTATATGTTATTATTTATATAACTTTTTTAAAACTTTTTGTAGACGACTTTTTCTTTTCGTACTTTATTATTATTTATTTATTTATGACAATAACACTAGTTTTTTTTTTTTTTTGGTCAAAATTGTGGCGCGTGGGGCGAAGAGCGTGGAGAGTGGAAAAGTTTAAAGTGGTGTCGAGGGGAAGGGATACTGTGCCCCGCAATCCGTGCGCTATTCGTTTGTTTATGAAGAACGATGCACCGACACACTGCTATGGCACGTGCGCACGTGACTCGTTAATCATACATTAGCACCACTTTTCTTAGTTTATTAATTATTAATTAATAATTAATTATAAATATGATACTAGGACCATGAAACTTTTTTTTCTTAAATATTAGAAAGGGATTATAGAGGAAGTGATTCAAATTCTTGATTAAGGGTTTGGAAACTAGATAAGACCTCATAGTTCTTCGCATTTTGAACTTATTTCCTATAATAATAGTAATTATTATTGTCGTTATTATTATCTATTTCTATTCTATAAAAATTTTTTTACTATTATGACTAGAGTACTCCCATTTGTATACACGGCGATCCTTTTCCTAGACCATCGACATTAATAGTATTAAACTAGACTGTTAGTAAATTTGCTAGTTAACAACTAAAAAAATAGCTACATTAGTAGTATTAAGGAATTTGTTAAAAGAATACCTTTTATTTAGTTATTAACTTTGTTGTTAACTTTAACAATAATTTTAACATTGCACTATAATTTAATAGTTTTGAAATTTTTTTATTTATTTAATAAAGTTTGAACAGTAACTTTTCCAAATAATGGGATTCGCTTGGATTGAATAAATTTTAGTAATTTTATCTTAACACGTTAAATGTAATACTTTAATAGTTATTAAATTTAATTTGCTTATGTGGCAATTGACAACAACTTAAAATGTACATTTTATTTATGTAGATAGTTAAATTTAACAATAATATTACAGATGCTCTTAGCAAAACAATTTCCACTATATGAGGAATTTAGATGAGTTGTATAAATCTTTGTAACTTTCATGTGAGTTTATTGTGTTTTGCAATCTATAAACAACTTTATTTATAAACTACTGTTTTATATCATTTTATTAGTTTTACATTTTGTAAAGTCAAAAAGTAAAAATAAGTTCGCAATTTTTAACTTCTTATAAAAAGCAATTGATAAAATGAAGTTATATAACAATTTATAAACTAATTTACATGCAAACTATTTATAGATGTTTGCCAAACACATAATTTTTGTTATTTTTTTAATGTAATAATTTTTGTAATTAATATTACTTAGCATTGCCTATAAGACCCAATCGAGTCAATTAAAGAATAGACTGAAGTTATGAGGTCTCAAGTTCAATTCTCTTGTATTGGCTGTTTATTCTACTTATTATATATTTATTTCTATTTAATGTAGATTTATTTGGGCGGTTTTTCAATAAGACATATATATATATATGTGCAATTGTACTACTAAAATGAAGACTTAAGATATCATATATGTATGTGTGTGTATATAAGTAACGGCTAATTATATTATCCTGCTAAATAATCACCCAATAACTGTATTATCCTTTTTTATTTTTTCCTACTATATATATAACCATCGAACACTGATCTTGTTCCAAATTTAGAAACAAATATGCTTATGTGGAGCGCAATCAGCACCAGGTAGACAAGTGAATTGGCCTGCCACCCCCAAATTAATCAAAACCCCCAATTTCAAAACACTCCATGTCTGGCTCCTTCCCAAACCGGCGAACTGTATAGTGAACACTCCGATCACCCCTCCAAATCCGCACTTCGCTGACGGTCAACCGGCGGTTCCAGGAACAACTCGTGGCCGGAGTAGCAACCAGAGAAGGCCCACCAATTGACCAAAAAACCTCGCCCAAAAGAAGAAGAGGACGACGTCGTCCTTTTAGTGAAAGAATAGAACGAGTCTGCCCAGGGATTTACCAAGTCGGCATTCTTAGCCATGTCCGGCCGACCGAAAAATGTTATCTTTCCTATCACCGCAGCCCACTTAAAAACCGGCAGAAATTTGGCCATTTTTTCTTGTTCCAATATGACGACCTTGGACGTTGCCTCTGGTTAGGACTCGTGAATTTTGGATATATAAATTTTTAGGAAAATGGACAAAGTTATCAACTGTAATTCTCTGGGTTTCCTGTGTAAAATGTTGCTTCTCTAGTGTTCTTGGACGGCACTTTGATAGAGAAAGGGGGGTTTAGGAGTGCAAACAGATGAAGGAAAAAAACAGCCATATCAGCAGATCTGGTTCCAATTTTGGAACCAGATCTGTTTTCTTAGAAAGAGGCTATAACCATCCGCTAGTTTTTCTTATCATCTAACTGATTTTTTTTAAGGAACTCAGCCCTAGATTCCTTATGGAACCCAAAAGCTAATGAGGTGTTTGCACTCAGGTGAGGTGTAAATACCTTATTGACTCATGAGCTCCTTAAAGAACTTAAGGCTGTGTTCCTTATAAGTGCTCCTATGTAACTGCCCTCTAATTTTTTCATTTTTTGTCTTTCTCTTTTTATTTATTAAATTATTTTCCTTTAACTACCTATTAATTTTATTTTCCTTTTTTGTTAATTTATCATTTTTTTTTTTACTTTTTTCCTATTGTTAACTAGTTACAATTTTTCGTCAATTATTATGCATTGTTCTAAAATCAGAGTCGAAAACCTGACAAACCGAATGGTGGGCTGGGCTGGGTTGGGCAGGGACATCGGACTCCAATGAACTGGTTGAAGACCTAAATAACTCCACAGGTTTTAGGTGACCCGACAACTCCACGACTTTGCTCTTGGGTTTCAACTAAAAGACTTCATGCTAATTGAAGTGAATCTCTTAACTTATAAATTAGTCTTCTTTTCTCTACTTGAGCGATGCGGTGGTAAGGCTATCACAGTACCTATGACTTTTTGCTTACAACATGTTGTCTAAACTGTCAAACTATACTATATGTTTCAAAATATATTACATAATATTTATAGTATTTCTATTATTTATTTTCCTACTAAGTTTTCTATTTAAATTTATAAATTAACAATAACTCACTCGTTAAACTAATGACTCAGCAGTTAAACTGTTGACCCAATAACTAAGTGTGCTTATAAATTTATAAATTAATAATAACTCACTAGTTAAAGCAATGACCAGACAACATTACATTATACTTTATCACTAAAATTTGGCACGCAACATACGAGTGAAACACTAATTGTACTTTAAAAAAAGTACTAATTAATATTAGTATTTTTATTAAAATTTTATGAAGAAGACTTGTTTGAATAAAATTCTGGTACTCCAAGAGTATTATGTTATGTCCTGTTACTGAAATTAAGAAACAACATATGAATTCATTAAACTTAATTTGTTGTTAAATTGAATCCTTTAAATGCACATGTGAATTGTTGATTCACTAAAAGTATTGTATTCTCGATATTCTTGAAGCACTAGAATTTTTTCCCATTTTATTATAAAAATTTTTTTAAAGGCCATTTTATTCACCCTCAAAAAAACTTTTTTTTTTCTTTTTGTTGGGGTGATGGTGGATTTTACTTATAACTAATATTACTTAAGTATTATATACGAAGGGAAGATTGTTTTAGATTTTCTATAGAAACAGATTCAGAGCCCGATCTGTCTTTATAATCAAACCGAAGATTGTTTATCTTATTGATGGTAATGGCAAATTCTTTACCAGGACAGGACCCCCTTTGTTGACCTTGTAATAGTTGGTTTGACTTCTTCTTTTCTCCAACGAAACTACAATTTATGTTCTCATTATAATTCTTTTTCTGTGTTTTGATTTTAAATATGACCTGATAATTAATATATTACTATGAAATAAAATTCATATGAGTATACAAGATAATAAGCATCAATTTTTAAACCCCAACCTTGCACTACCAGCCCAGAATCCTCGAGAGAATGGGGAGGCCGCTCGTATCTAAGTTTAATTCAAAATAGTAGTCAATTTGTCTTTATCCATTTCCATTTTTCTGTTAATTGCACAATTATGATATTAGCATATTTAGCTTATAAAAGGGATTTGTGTGTCAGAATTAATTAATTAGTATAGACCAACGTATACCATTCTTAGTAATTTGTAAATATAATTGATTTGACTAATCATTAATTTGAAATGAAAACATAATATGTGTAAAGTAAATGTACCAACACAATTATAAAATCAAGAAATGACAGATGGTTTCTGAAACCGCTAATGAAACCACTAGTAGTGCCTTATATATTATAATTGTATTGGTACATTAACAGAACTAATAATTGGTTCTTTAGAAATTTTGACAAAGTATATGGCTATTTTGAAACTTTGTTTGGCATGATGCCATATCATGCACGTTCCTTGATAGGTGAACTCTGTATGCCTTACTAGACTCATCATGATATATTATGATCTAGTCAAAATACTAGTCTCTCTGTATTACAAAGATAGTTTGTAGCTCTTTTCATACAGATTAAGAAATGATGGGTAAGTACGAGGGAGACAAAAAGATGTCAATGCAACCGAGTATGAAACAAAAGAAGTAGAAGAACGAACAAGATAATTAACTACTCCTCCTAATTTTCTCATATATTGACCATTTATAATACCATATATTGACCATCAAGTATTTTCTTTTTCTTTTTTCTTTTTTAAATTAAATTAAATATAATAAGTTCATTGAGATGATAGTATCAATTATTTGAATTCCGATAGATTAAAAAAAGTCGGAAACTTAACAAATGTAGATAAAAATATATAGTTAAAAATTAATTGTTTATTATATTATAATAAAAAATTATGTTTCATAATTTAAACTTTGCGTCGAGTTCAAATACTATATTCCTTGAATTGAGTTCAAACTTTAACAGTTCATTTCTGACATATTCAAAATAAAATATGAAAATGCTGATGCAACTCAGCATATAATTCTTCAACATCTTATATTAGTATATAGTATAGTATTTACCAAATGGTTATGTGCTACAAGTAAGCAATTTTTTGTAAAGCTGTCTTCGCCTTGAAGGAAGCTTGGTCAAATAGAAAGTGTTTGCCCTTATAAAAAATTTTCCGTTAAAATATATGACCATACAAATTTTATTATTTTATTGTTAATTAATTTATTATGGTTGTTATTATCAGTTCCCCAAGTCCTAACCCTAACATATGTGCTTAATGAATAACTCCATTATTACATGTTGAAAATTAATCACTTTTCTCGACATTTCATTTGTGTATCACTTGCCAGCATATTGTGCAAGGTAATCCCATTTCAATGCACTTTGGCTTGCACCAGCAGGGCGGCCGTCCAAATGTCGACAGCTAGTGTCAACATTTAACAACTTCTATAGACGTTTGAAAATACATCATGATAAAGTCTCAAAAAAACTTTAAAAATAACATTAAAAAGCAATTGCAATGTGAAATCTTTGAGTGTGATTTGTATTAATTTATAATAATACATCGTGATAAAGGATTTCACGAATATTGATAGGGTTTGTTCTTTATGATATTTCAACATTTCACAGGGGTTGGATGAAAAATTATAAATACTAGAGTTCCCCAGGGTATAATTCAGTAGTTGAAAGGATGGAAGTGGTGTAGTCTCAGACTCTCACCTGAGCTGATAGCCACAGGGTGGGAGTTCCATTCCTGACAAAGGTATGGAATGAGTTCATTGTGGGTACTAGTTTAACAACAGCTCTCGAACTCTACTCCATTGAGACGCATCTCTTAATTTACATCCTCTACCAAACTATGGAACAGAGGGGTGGACGCGCTGGGGGTCAAACTTTAAAAATTACAAATACTACAAGAACAAACCGAGCACCAAGCCCCATGACGTGGAATCTTTCGACCATACAAGGACATATAACCCCCACCAGTAATGTACACTGCACTAGGAAGATTGTCAGATTAATCAAGAGACACTATTAGTATTCCTTTTTATTATCCACCAAAATAGTTGATCTGACAAATGACAATAATAAACATAACAATTGTTTCAAAAAAAAAAAACTAAATAAAAATAATAAGCATAACAATTGTAATGAACATGAATGCTGTTTATATATACAGATAAAATAAAAATTTAATAATATTCAACCCGCTAGGTTTTGTTAAACTTGTTTTTCTATAAACTTGTCCCGTCCATAGACCATAATTCCAAGTTCAATTTAATCATCTAATTGTTTTTTGAAAGTTCATTTACAATCAATGCAATATACTTGCGCATAAATATATGTCCTACTAAAACATAATTTAAATAAATTAACAATACAAACCCTTATATATCCGATCTCTACAAACACAATAATAAAATGTAGACAAACCCTCTATATAAAAGGAATCGAATTTGAGAATTCTAATCCGCAAGGTCCCAGCCTTAACTACCTAGCCATATGGGCTAACCTCACTTGCATAACTAGTCGTATATTAAGAAGCACGGAAAGGGGAAACCTTAGCACACGGGAAACGCCATTTTTTATATTAAAAAATGTAGAAAATATAAACCCTGGGAAACATTATTTCTTAATTAATTTTTAAATTTAACACTTGAATGAATTAAATAATAAGAACTAATGAAAAATAAATGAAAATAAATAATATTAACAAACTTAAAGTGTAATTTAAGCATTAATTTTTTTATTTAATACAATTAAATCAATTTCAAGTTTTAATTATGTTAGAGGGCGCCATAAATGAAGTTTTTCTTTGTTAAAATTTCTCAAAAGTTTTGATTCAAGATTTTCTAAAAGTTTCCTAATTAATTAAAAAAATAGGAAACTTTTTTTGAGTTTCAGAAATGTTTTTGGAGAATTTGGGTGTTTGAAACGTTTCTGAAATGGAGACAAAAAATGTTAGTCTTGTAAAGATTTTTGTGCTTTCTAGGTCATATAGTTAAACATAGGTAGCAATCAAAATAAAGAAGTAATATTTTTTATTTTTCAATAATAGGGGGCAAAGGGGAGTGATAGGTGTAGTTTAAAGTTAAGACCTATTGGCTAGAATGTGAGTATCTAACCACTATTCTACTCGTTTGAACCACAAGAAGTAACAAATTTTTAAAAAGTTCACAATAAAACAAATTGGATCACACTATTTAAGTCA
>CAVNYN010181555.1:320-25382 GCA_963692815.1 Nyctanthes arbor-tristis
CCCCCCCCCCCCCCCCCGGTTATAATTCTTTGCTGATTATAGGTACTGCTTAATGGATGGCTTCGTATCTACAGGCGTCGGCGGAGAGAGCAAGACTTGGTAAACATTAGTGTTCCCTGCTGAGTATATATTGTTGGTTTGATGGATACGCAAGTATTAATTTTATTTCATCTTTTTCTCTCCAAAAGAAATTTCATTTTTATTTTTTTTCCCATTCAGGTGCAATATGAAGTTGTTGAGGAAATTATATATGGCTTGGAATCTGGCATTTTGTTTGGGTATTTGTTTGTCCTGAATTTTAGTAACTATAAAATATTTATACTTTTTTGGTTTTATCCTTTCCCCGAATTAACCTTGCAGTTTGATAATTACTGGAGGCATTGACTGTGTTGAATTTTACCATAGAGATTATCGGGGCAAAGCAAGTCCTTCAGAATGTGTTTTGCTTAACTGGCAAAATTACCTAGTTTAAGTTGCATGGGGCCATGGACACAAAATATAGGGACAGAAACAACACGATTTTTGGAAAGAAAAAGTACGACTTGGACATTTTGGGGATGCATCTTTAAAATTTGAGTCCATGTGTGATATCTTTTATTTTATATTAGCTTGAGATTGTTGTGCTGAAGAAAGAACTAGGGAGTAATGATCCAGAGACCACCTATGGCTCTATAACGGAGCAAGACAGCCTACACGAACCAATCAAAAGGGAGGATGTCAGCCCCAGCAGCAGGGGGCCATGTGATTGGTCCATGTAGGCTGTCTTGCTACGTCCAAAAGTGGTCTCTGCGTCATTTTCATTTTAACCTATTGTTAAATAAACATGTTTTTTCGTTGTATCAGTATGTAATCAGTGAAGAGGACATAGACTACAAAAACATTGTGGTCTGTATTATATTATTTTATTTTGACCAATCGTGTATATATTTTTTTTTTACTTCGACGTTAATTTGAATATTATTCTACATTTGTCATACTTATTTTTACGCAATAAAATAATATATATTAAATTTCAGAGATCGGAAGAGCACAAAGCAGAAGTAGGTTTCTACGTAATTGAAAATTCAAAGGAGTTTTTATTGGTTTGAATGGTCTATTGGATACACTTCTCTGAGAGGTTCAACTGTAAATTTCAGGGTCGCATCTGTGATATCAAAGATGGGATTTGTATTCCTGGAGCAGGGATTTTCTAAGTTACTGCTACCCATTTGTATACTAATCAGCATATCCTGCAGTGGTTCTGGACTTATTTACCAGGTAACTTAAATGCTGGCATTGTTTCACCTCCCAGTCAGTAACTTCTGATCATTTTAGTGTCGTGTTATGTAGCTATTCTTTGAGAAAACATATATATGTAACAATAATTGGTCCTATTCTTCCTAAACAGACGCGTGGTTTGAAGCACGAGAGGGCCATTGTTGTGTCTACATGTGCTGCTGTTGCATCAATCGTGACAGGTGTACTCGCTGGTATGTTAGCATTGGGTGAAGGATTGCCTTCAGCGCCAGTGGCTCGTTTTTTGCTTCTGCTTGGATGGTACTCACTTTAGTCCTTTTAAAACAGTTAAGCAATTTAAATCTTCCGTGTGAAAATGCTCGTATAGAATTAATTGAGGAAGACCAAGGGTGATAGCTCAAGTGGCAAGAGCACCCCTTACTCGGATTGGGATCTTGGGTTCAAGTCTTCCCCTCCCTGAAGTTCCCCCAATTTATCAAAAATGTTTATTTCTTGCAGCAAAAAATCAAATTTAAAAATAAATAAATAAGGAAGGAGAGTTAATTGAGGACTTGGGGCCTGTTGGCTGAGCTTAAAATGCTTAGTGTACAATAACTTTGTTCACCTTGGTCTTTAAATGCAGGATATTTATCCTTGCTGGTGTGATCCTATTGGTAGCTTCAACCCGATTGGTTAGATCCCTCCCGAAGCCATGGCAGCATTTTGCACGCAGTGGGACAGAGAGGAATTACGGCTTTAGGCAGTCAGTGTCAACCCGTACAAGAGATAGCAATCCTAGTGCTGTTATCCAAGCAAGCACGTTGCATCATTTGATATCGCCTCCCTCAAAAGAGAAAGCTTGAGTAGATTAAGTAGGACACTCTGAAAGATTCTTTTGAATACTTTCATGTGACTCGAGCAGTGAACTCAACATCGGTTGCTCCATTGGTACGTGTTTGACAGAGAGGATTCAACAGTACCAAGCCAAGTGGTATAGTAATAATAATAAAAAGAAACTAACTTAAAGATTTTGTTCTTTATACTCATCCTCAGTGCTTTTCAATACGGTATCTAGTGCCAAACATGCCCTTATATTGTACTGAACTATGTCTCCTGCACAGAAATTTCCTCAATATGGAGCTGTAATATTTTCATGTTGTCAAATTTGGTTGATTTTGACTTACTTCATTCTGTCAATTCTTTTTGTCGTTGGACTATGTATTCATTGGCGGACCAAAATTTATTACAAGAATCAAACAGTTATCTACATTAGTAACTGTAGCCTAATAGATGGGCCACATACAGGTAGGTGAGCAACTCTTTTTTTCCCCTTGTGACACGCAGTGCGGATGTGATTGTTTCTTTATATTAACCACTGTTAAGAATTCTCTAGCATTTTAGGACACTCTTAAATCATTGCTTGTTTACAACATTCACTTTGGAACAAATTTGGTTATTATCAACTCATTTAGGTTTTGATAGAAAATAAAACAAAAAGATGTGTGCAAGTGTATATTATTAATTAATAGATAAAAGGTTAATGTACTACTTTCGGGGAAAAAATGTTAATATACTTCTACAGTTCTACTCCAAAGTAGAACTAAGTAGTTCCCTTCCACGCCCCAGGGGGGGGGGTGTAAGGGTAGAACTAAGTGGTGTGGAAAATAATGAGCCTTTGCGAATATATCATAAATTCTGTGAATTAAAAATTGTTTGATTAAAGTTTAGATAGAAATAAAAAAGTAAGTAATATTGACTACAACATATATATGCCCCTATAAGAACTTAATAGAAGACACGCCCTCTAAACATTGGCAAAGGGCAACCATAAAAGGTCCCAAAGAGACGAGAAAGCAACCTTAAGAAACTTCAAAAGACACTCCACCCAAGTTTGACATTCTCAAAGGTGTTCTTTTGGGGTGATGGAGAAATCTCTCAAATCAAATCAAACAGATATGAAAGGGCTTGTTTGGGGCACTGAGTCCCCCACAAGAGGCGCATCCCTTGTGAGTTAGGACTTTGATTTGTAATTTCATATTACTGATTAGTTGAGAAATAAATTCACATATGGTTATTGCATTATCTAATAATCATCATCCTGATAAAAACATCATTCTGAATTTCTCGTTCTGTACCTCACTGGCAGAGAGTACATCATAAATACAGTCCAATAACGAAAAATTCCAGTTGAACTAATTGTATATAAACTGATACTAAATTGTATACGAACTGAGAAAGGAAAGAAGAAAGAACAAGACCATGCCGATTAACCATCAAAATATAACGGTGAAACCATGAAAATATAACAGAGTTGTGGGAATCCCGAAGGAAAGTTCAGTTGTAATTCAAACCATGAAGAATAAATAAAAGGGGTACTCCGTAATGAATTGATACGGCCCCCATGCGCTATCGCTCAATGTGCAATCAATCATATTATCTAACCATATCCAGGTACTGACTTGAGAAATAAGCCTACCAGAGACAAAAATTCATCATGACTTGCCTTCTGTTGGATAATTACCCAGTTGCTCCATCTTCCAGTTTTCGTGAGGGGCTACATGGTCCTCGTATGGAGTGTATTGCTGCAAAGTGAAACAACAGAATCAATTATGCCAGATCACTCAGATAACGAGTAGCTGCAGCTTACAAAGACACATAACATCTCTGATTATCTACTTTGTATCTTTCGATGACATACGGTGGACCCTCATATTTGATCTTATGACAGGAGAGATCAAAATGAAATATGAACTATTCCATACATTTGGCTCTCACGCTCAATTACCTGTGATAAATTCTCCTCAATTTTATAATTTATATATGGATGTAATGAGCCTACTTTTCTTCTTTGTTGTCATTTTAACACGAAATAAATAAATGAAATTCTGATCTGCAACCACAATACCCAAATTCTGAAACTTGCCCCATTCCCCAAGTTCCTAGTAACCTTTCAACAATGCGTCTAAGCCCAAAACATCAGCCAAGCGAATTTCCAGCCTCACTGTTATTCTTTCTACATTTATCTTTGATAATATCCCATCGAAAAAAGCATCACTTCCACTTGTCTCCAGGGCTTCATTCATCCAAGCACTAATGATTTTACATCACATTACTTATTATAACCTACTTCTTTGAGCTAACCTTAGGTACCAGTGCACCAAAATAAATAAATTTGAAAGCTAAGCTTTGGATATTCATACCTCCATTTCTGTTAAAAGTTCTTTGGCAGTCAGAGCAGAGAGAACTATGTGTCTTGCACCTGGTTTGATGAAACCTTCTTCAACGCCTTTGTCAAATAATGTGAGCAAAGGGTCATAGTATCCGTCAACATTAAGCAAGCCAACCTACAAAAAGAATCACGTTAAATGAAAGCATATCATTTCTCAAACATTAACACAACAATCATAGTCGTGTCACCATCTCACCGGTTTTTTATGAATTCCAAGTTGCGCCCATGTTATCATTTCCAACATTTCTTCCATGGTTCCATAACCTCCTACAAAGGTCAAGATATAGAAATGCTTAATGGAGGGAAATATAAAACTTTCTTCAGCACATTTGATTTAGTTCTAGTTAATCACCGGGAAGAGCAATGAATGCCTCAGCCTCCAAAGCCATTTCAGCTTTACGCTCGTGCATGTTAGAAACAACTCTTACATCGCCTACAGCTTCTCCAGATATCTGTCAGGACTCAGGAGTAGTCTCAGTAATATCACTCCGAGTTGAACTAATTTCGAAGCAATCCACTGAAAGGAAAAGTCCCAATATCCACACACCGGATACCTTGTGCCGAATTATTAAACATATTTTAACATCTTTCCCTCCCTCATTATATGAAATACAATAGCCGTTAATAACTGGAGATTTTAGATAAAGCAGATGCAACTCAAAACCACCATCAAGGAATAGCAGAATAGCAGAATCAATTCTTTAGGACATAACTCATAAGATTTTAACCTTTTTCTTCTACAGTATAATAACATATTGCTTCAAAAAAGGGGGAAAATGACATGGTCTAAGAATTGTAGAAATCTGGCAACCTAGCTATACATTGCAGCTCAGGAAAAACTAAAAGTGGGAAAAATGAACAGCAAAAGTTTATGATGCAGTACCTCAACTGGAACGAGGGCCTTTGGAATGACCCTGCAAACTCAAAGCAACCAACAGTCTGGCATTATCATCTTTGAAGAAATTCATTGTTAACCCATGAAAATATCAGTTTTAAATTTGATGTCCATTTTTTTTTTTTAATAAAGATTTTACTTACCCAAGAACATGACAACCCCCATCATAAACTCTCCGGGAAATTAGCCCCATTAGACCAACACTTCCACCACCATACACCAAGTCTATCTTCCTATTCACCTACATTCAATAGTCAGAAAGTGAAATACCATTACTCTATTAGCAGATTATGAGCAGAAATCTGAGTTACAGGAAAGTATACGGAATCAAAGAAAGTAAAAATTGAAAATACCAGAAATTTGCAAAAATTAGTATAGCAGTAGGTACAAAACCATGATTCCCGGGAAACGTAAAATCAAAAACAACGAAATCAATGTACAAAAGACGCAGAAGTCCCATACCAAAAGCACAAGAATCCCATCATATTTCGACACCCAAGTTTGACACACAATAATACCATCCTGTATTCCGACCAAGATTAAATATTTTTCTGAAGAAGAAGTAACCTACCAATTCATTGCCCAATTCAACAGCAGCATCAGTGAAGGCCTTCTTATAGCCTGAGTGGCTTCCGCAGAAGACACAAACCCTCTTGAATTTTCTAGCACTGTCCATTAAATTATTCCTCTATGGACTGTGATCCCAAGCAACCTCCAATCATACAGTTGAAGTAAACCGTCCAAAAATAGCGTTTACAGTATTTATATTTATATACACACTTGCACGGTTGACACGACACTAGTCTCGTGTATATATAATAATATAAACACAGAACACTAGAAAAGAAATACCATATAATAAAAATAAAAAATTTGTGAGAGATTGCACTGATATATTATATATATATATATATATATTCACCCTTTTGGGGGTGGGATGTTTTGGGAGAATGCAACCAAATCAAATCAAATCAAATCAATATTATAAATAAAAAGAGAGAATATTTTTATAGTCAACTATTCAGAAAGTCGATAACTTTTTAAGTGTTGCTGTCCAAGTAGGTTCGCCGTTCGGTTCTTGAGTAGATGAAATACCAATACTGAACCATAATGTTTTTGGGTCTGGGTTCAGTTTGGTTATATTCAGTGTTAAGAACTCAAATCAGATTCGAGTTTGGTTATCGTGCCTGGCTATTTGTCTACCCGTATACGCTAGTTTTCATGCCTTATTCATTATTCAAAAATTAATTATATAAGAGGATAAAACCTTTGAATTCTTACGACACCGAGTAGTTTTGAGCGTATAAATTCGAGATGAACGACAATCATTAATTGTTACTCATTTAGTGTGCCATCTAGTTTATTGGAAAGAGAAAACAATAAAATAAAAAATGTATTTAAACATTTTTGTGACATATATATATGCTTTCACGCCAAATTTATTGTAAATATCATAGTGTGTGTTTATCACTGTCATCAAGTTGGAAATAAAATATGCTTATAGCCTGTCTTCATACTCAGAAAGAGGGGTTATCTGATCCCTTAGGCCCTTCCTCCTGCGAATATCAGCAACGATTTGCGCAGCTTGTGATCCCGATTCCACTGGATCAGACGTTACCATGTCCCAATGATCGAACACAGATTGAGGAAACGCCTGTCCCGAGGTAGCAGCTCTTAGGGCACTCGAGAAGCCAAATGACTCAATGACTGGAAGGTAGGCCTTGATGTTGTAAAGTGGAGTGCCCGGCCTCTGCATTTCTTCAAAAACATGTCCACGTTTTTGGTTCAGAACGCTATATATACCGCCAAGAGCTTGCTCGGGTGCTTGTATCTCAACCAGGTAGACAGGTTCCAAGAGCCGGGGTTGGGCAGTAAGCTGCGAAGCATAAATGACCCTCCTAGCAGTAGGGATGATCTGGCCCCCGCCTCTGTGAATGGCATCGGTGTGAAGAACCACGTCGCAAACTTCAAAGCAAATCCCTCTCATGTTTTCTTCAGCCAGCGGACCTTCCTTGGAAGCCCACTGAAATCCAGCAACAACAGAATCCCTGATTTCATTTAGATATTGAACTCCTTTGCACATGTCAACAACCATGTTTGGACCTGTAGTTTCGGGGCCAAAGCACCATATTTTCTTTGCAAGTTCCTTGTCCCAACCAAACTCCTCCGATAAAATCTTGGACCGAACCTTTGGATCATCCCTTGGACCAATACGTTCATCATCAATGGCCTCAGCAAGTCCCTCTTCCAATGGTCTGGCTTCCATATAAAGTCGGTTATGTTTGTTAGGAGATTTACTCATAACAGTACGAGAAGACCTCTCCAATACGGTCTCCCGGAAGGAAACAACCGGGTCAGACTTTACAATTTCAGTACCACCCATGTAATCTTCCTGCAAATCCTTCAAACATATCTCAAGATGGAGTTCTCCAGCACCAGCAATAATATGCTCCCCAGACTCCTCCATTGTACAGACTACCATGGGGTCTGATTTGGCCAAACGTTTCAAACCCTCAACGAGCTTGGGCAGGTCAGAAGCAACCTTACACCGAACAGCCACACGGACAACAGGGGAGACAGAGAACTTCATAGCTCTAATTGGATAAGCATCAACTTCGTTTTCATTGGTAAGAGTTGCATTTTTAGTAATAAATTGATCAAGACCAACCAGCGCAACTGTATTTCCACAAGGCACATCTTCCACAGTTTCCTGTTTCTTGCCCATCCAAATGACGGTCCTCTGGACACTCTTAACATACAAGTCTTTCTTCTCTCCCGGGACATAGTTGGGTCCCATGATTCTGACCTTCAAACCTGTTGAGACCTTTCCAGAGAACACACGCCCAAAAGCAAAGAATCGACCTTTATCAGAAGCAGGAATCATTTTAGACACATACAGCATCAAAGGCCCTTCAGGATCACAGTTTCTAATACCATTCGCATATGGATCATCCATTGGACCTTCATACAAGTTCTCCACACGGTATTTTTGAGCCTTGGCAGGAGATGGAAGATGGAATATCATCATTTCCAATAGAGCATCGCTAGCAGGAAGCCATGTTTGCATAACACGTTTCATCAGTGCCTTCCCCATCAAATCTTTCTCTTCAGACTTCATGGTGATACCAATCTTCTGTAACATGGGCCATAGCTTATCTTTCTGATCATTCATACAAGTGTTGATAATCTGCTTGATAGGTTCATAACAGAACTGAACAAATCCACGCTTGCACGTTGGAGAACCAGTATTCCTGGTGGTCCATTTCTTAGTAGCAGGATCAAAAAAATTCTCACCCCAAAGTCTTTCCATCATTTTAGACTCATCAATACCAAACTTGGAGGCATACATCCGGGCAAAGTTAGAAAGAGTAAAAGCCCATCCATGCAATCCAGCAGAAAAGGCAACTGTACCTTTCTCAGGGTAAACCTGGACGTCACCAAGGAGGGGATCTTCGTATGTCGCCACGATCACATTTGCATTCTCAATAACCCGTTGGAATGTCTGGTAAGCCTCCTCTCCATCAACCTGGAGCTCAAGAAAACACCTGTCCATCTTGTTCACAGTCAATACAGGTCGAATCCTTTCTCCAAGCGCCTGTCGAAGGACAGTTTCTGTTTGAACGCACACACCTTCAATGCAATCAACCACAACAAGAGCACCATCAGTAATACGAAGAGCAGCTGTTACTTCAGATGAGAAGTCAACATGCCCCGGAGAATCTATAAGATTGATGAGGTACTCATTCCCTTGGCGCTCTCCCTTAAAGTTCTTCAAAGCTCCATCTGTCATCTTATAGTAAAGAGAGATACCAGTGGATTTAATAGTAATACCACGCTCAGCCTCATCCTGTCTTGTATCTGTCATTCGGACATCTCCAGCAACTTCCTGTGCAATAATACCAGCTGCCGCCACGAGAGAATCAGTAAGAGTGGACTTCCCTGTTAACAATTAGACAAAAGAAAATGGTGGTTGTGTTAGGATGTTGGCCAACCCTAATAAACTGAGAAGAAAGAAATTACAATGCATGAATACAAAATTACTAGGTCTATTGCAACTAGATGCAATTATCTGATATACCACGACCATTCAAAGTATATAAATGATTTAGAACTCTGACAATAAATCAACAAATAAATCATTGTTTTCCCCCTTACTGAACGGAAGTTATACTTTTGTGTCTTGTTGATATACTAATAATTAGAGCTAAACCCATTTGGTAAGCATACAGTTATTTTCCTTCATCGACAAATAATTAGCAGAAGAATCTTGCTACAATTTAGTGAACTTGAGCAATTGCTATGGACCAGCTTCCTTACCATGATCCACATGAGCAATAACTGACATATTACGTATATTATGTTTTAAGCCCATGTTACGATGAATCTCCTCCGCTGTGAATTTCACCTACAAAGGTTATCTCATTATCAGAGAACAGCAACAAGGAACTGGTGATAATATATTGCAGGAAATAATAGTAGACAAACCATTTTGACAGGGTTTCAAACTTAAAACTTGTGACACAGTTGAGGGAAGAATTTTTCTGGGGAGACCTGCAGCCATAAGGCAAAATATCAGATCAATATAAAATCAACAGAGAAGCGTATGAGAAAATCATGCATTACAAAAATACGGCTTATATTTAAGCACCCCTTCACCAGAAAGATTGGAGCTTATTCTAATTGATTGACAAGTTCTATTGGAAAAATCAGTAAAAGTTGATCCAATAACAATCACAATCTCAATCACACAAATAGGTGGAATCGCAAATTTTTGAAGGCAGACATACACAGGGGAATGATCACCTGCAGCTATGTATCATTAAAGGCAGACGGATAAGCATATATTCAACCAGACTATTATATAAGCAAATATATCAAGACTAGTGTGTGTGCAAATTTCGGCAAGCTATGAAAGCATTCTTTTACTTATTACTCTATACAAAAAAAGTTGTACTGAAAAGGAGTGTATGTGATTGAAATCACAAATGAAAATCATCAGTAACCTTTTGCACTTTCTTTTGGGGGCAACATACAATGAAAAATCCTAACAATTTATTTAAGGTAGAGTGATCACCAATTTAGGCTGAGCCAAACATGAGATAACTATAAAACATCAAATTCAAATCAAATCAAATTAATACAAAAACTCACGATTAATTACTATTGTAAATACAGCCCAGTACATCAACCAAATTAATAGAAAAATAACCATAAAGACTTGAATTTCTTTCTTCATTATAAAACCTCGCGTACATAGGATTGAAAATTGAAAATCAAGACTCAATATTCAGCTAAACATGATACCAATCGTATTCATCATATGAAGAAATCTACATCTACAATATCTCAAAAAGGCTATACCGATGTGCAGGGGGAACGGCGACTCTTGTCTAGGAGCAAACGCTACGCCTCAGCAAAATAAAAAGAAAGAAACTTTAAAATGGCAGGCGGAGGTGGCAAATATTAAAGCGACTTCTTTGCTAAACCAAAACAACTTTCGACTTGGAGGCCAAGTTATTGGTATTTCAACGGTCTGCGCCAATTTTTCTTTCTATCCATTTTTAATCATTGACATATTTATTATAGTTTTATTTAATTAATTCATGTGTACTTGGAGGATAAGTCATTGAAACTACCAAAACTATATTTAAACTATATTTTCACTTGTGTATTGTACGAATAATATCAAAACAGATCATATATAATAGTTAATACGTAAGATTGAATAATATATAGGGAGGTGTCAATCGCAATATTTTATTATCTTATTGTGGACTAATACTTATCATATTAAATTGGCGGAAATTTTATTTTGTCTACATGCAGGGGTGTTATTATGTATGCTTACATATGTGTCAAATATTTAAGTACAAGTACTATTACACTTATAGCTTCGATGTGTGCCACGTATTGCGTGCATACATAGTAACATGCCTGCGCAGATAAAATAAAATTTATCATTAAATTAGATATGAAATTTAATTACGTGATTTCAAGAAATAAAGTATTTTATTTTAGTTAGCAAAACAGAGAGCCCTTCCAATCTCAGACATTTTTCCTATTCAAAAAAATTAAATCTCATCCATCAATCAACAATTTTAAATGAAACTAGATTATCACAATAATCAGAGAAAGAATCGTATCTTATCTTATCTTATTTTATATATATATTAAAGTAGGATAGTGGTCATATGCAAATTTTCCGTCAAAATCACTATCCTATTTGTATATGCTTATTTTATTTTTTTATTATTTTATAATAATGATAACAATAATAATAATAATTATCCACTCTCTTCAGAAAAAAGTATTACTTATCCATTAATCACATTTTACTATTATTTTATTTTATAATAATATACGAAAATTTATATCTATTTTATTCTATATATAACATGCTATTTACAAAGTGTTTGACTTGACTATTAGATTATGATCTGGATTATAATTTGTCACACGACATTATTTCATTAGTTTCACTTTTTTCAAAAAGTCAAAAAGTAAAAGTCAAACAAGCAATTGTTTACTTTTTATAAAAAAAACCAATAAAATAATGCTACGTAGCAGATTATAATCCAACTAAATAATCCAATAATTGTCACACACTTTGTTAATAATTTTGTTGACCCGCTCATTGTGGGCGGAGTTACACCGCCCATTTCTGACGTTGCGGTGACATGACCTGACGTGACAAACACATGACCAACACACGTGGCTGTCATGTGTGTTGGCTATGTGTGTGACATGTCAGAAGTGAGGGGTATAACTCCACCCACAGTGGGTGGGTGAACATTACTCATATTTGTTATCTATTAATATTTGTTATGTATATTATATTAGTTTTTAAACTATTTTCAAAGATTTAATATTTCTCAAATTTCTAATAGTTGATAAACAAATTTTAAGTATTGGATTATTCGGACTTCTTCTTATTTTAATTAAGTGCTTATTCGTGGTATTGATGATATAATAATAAATTAAAATTAAATCAGTTTCAAAACTTTTACTTTAATTCAATACAATAAATCACGCGTCATAAAACCTAAGTTTATATGTCTAGTACATTACTTAATTTATTATTTTTTATGGAAACCTATATAATGATAAAAATTTAAGTTGAGGGATACGATAGTCATAATATTTGATGATAATGATTTAGAACAAAAATACAAAACTCTTTTAATTCTTTTTAGAACAGAAAGTGGTTAAAAGTGAATTTTAGGGAATGATAAATCATATAGAATTTATCATTTATTGTAATATTATTTTACTTAAGTCTTTTGTAATAGGAAACTGTATACTTTAGATTTTTTAGAGCAGATTATATGAATAGTGATAAAGAAATGCAAAAAATAATTTTTTCAAGAATATATAGTGGAGAAAGAATGTGAAAAATAATTTATTCTGATAAATGAATATCATCTATACCCTATTGAAGAAGAATGTGGGTGTAGGGGAATTCTGAAATTTGTATAAATTTTGAATCCTCTTTTTTACATGGTTTCTTAGTTTTCATACTCAATATGAAATTAATTTTGTAAGAATTTCCCATTTTCATTTTTATTACTTAATATTATTATTCTATGAATGACAATTTAATTAACTTTGTGTCAAGTGAAAATATTGTACGTTTCAATTTGATTCTATCTATGTATATTAGTAATTAACATGTGTATACGAGTGAGCAGTACGTAATAAAATTACAATTATTTAACTTTTCAGATTACTACGTATTTTTTTGTTAATTTTTCTATTATGTGCAACACACGGATATACAACTAGTATTATCTTAAAGATAGAAGAAAATAAGGGAAAATTAAAATCGGAACAACTAAATCTAATTAAATCAATTTAAATTAAAGAGCAAAGATATAGATGACCGCAAAAACTACTTCTAAAGAACCTAGAAAGTCTGAAATCCCCTCCCCCAAAACAAAAGCAGTTTTACGGGAGATTTAAAAAAAAAAAAAAAAAATTCTAAGTAGAAGTGAAATTGGGACAATGAAATTGTGACATATGAATTTTTTTTTTTTGTTTTTAAATACAGCGGGATATAGATGTTCATAAAACTTCTCATGTATCATTTTCAACGCCTAATGATTTACTAACTATGTTCCATAAAAATGGTCTCAATTTTCTTTTTTATTTGTCTCAAATTATTGTCCACTTTTGTTAATTAATTTTTTAATTTTCTTTTGTGCCCCTTATTTAGTGTGTATTATCCCAAAATGTTTATAAATTTCATTTTTCAAGAATTTTAATTAGACTTTCTTAAACTATATGAAAAATTATATGGGATCATTTTAATGGGACGGAGGGAGTCACTGATTCCAAGGAGTGTTTTGGATATATTTCAATAAGAATATTGGTGTCCCCTTCTATGTTTTTGACATCCCCTCTTACAGCTCTCAAGTTGTTCTACAAGCATTTAATGTCATTAAATGCATTAAATTCGTGATTACAGGTGACTTGAAACTAATTTTATTCACTCATCCACTGTACGTGAGGTTACACCGTTTATTTTTAACATGGTGGTGACATAGTTGGACGTGGCATACACATGATCGCCATGTGTGTTGGCTATGTGTGTGACACGTCAGATATAGGCGGTGTAACCTCACCCACAATGAGTGGGTGAACATTACTCGACTTGAACCAGTATAACTGCTTCATGGTCTTGTTCGGTATGATGTTGTCTAGTGATTAAATCATTGCTCGATATGCTATTTGATTATATCGTTAAGCGATACACCGTTGAGCGCATCATTGATTGTTATGATCCATTATCTATCTATATATATAATAAGACTAAGGTGTCTGATAAACTTTTTCCCTCCAATTTTCTGGTGTTGTATGATAATTGGTTATGTCATATAATTGGGGGGTCACTGGTGTTGTCATATAATGGGGGGTTTTTTTTTAATTCAATGTCAATTTTTTCTATTGATATCTTATTATTTCCACTAAAGTTGGGCGAATTTCTAGCATATTTTCTTCCCTTTTCATTTTTGATTCTTCAATTCTGAAATTTTTTATTAAATCTTTTAATCCCGATCTGATTCAATCCAATTCTTGAATCCTAATTTTTTTATGTTTATTCTTCTAGTGAAGTTTTTCCTTACGCTTCTTAATATACTCTCTACGTCTAAATCTTCTCAATTGCAATCTGCTTCCAATATCCATTTTCATCAATGTCAGAATATATGAAAGTATGAAGCCAATTTATGAATTTAGAACTTAACCGATTTCAAGCTTTACTATCATTTGGAATCTTCATTTGGATTAGTAGATCATTTATATTATTGTATAGTGAAAAACAAACACGATATGACAATAATGTCAAATTTTGTATTTTGAAAAAGAAAAGTACTTACCTCATATTTTTGTTAAATGTTGACCTTTTGAAAGAGAAAACTGAATCTTTCCTATTACATATATATCTCATTCATAAACAAAGTGAACATTATATTTATCGAATTTGTTACCAACGTGACTGGCTGGTGGATTGGAACAAATGGATGATCTGTCTTTGAATAATAATTTTTAGACTTTTTTTAATCCTTTAATATTCTTACACTGTTGCAAATTTGAAAAAATGAGTTTATGTATTGTAAAGATATTCTACCATTGCTGCTAGGGGTGAACACAACTTGATTTGGGTGGTTTTTGATTTATTTTTAAACCAAACTGTTGGATTCAGTTTTGAGAAATTATAAACCAAAATCAAGTTCGGTTCGATTTTAAATCAAATCAAACCTATTTTTTTGGTTCGGTTCGATTTTAAACCACGGTTTGTTTATCGACATAATGAAAATGGACTTAAAAACATAATAGTTTTATAAATATAAATATTCTATTATACTAATATGCTTTTTGAACACTAGTACCAATATTAAACTCATCAAAAGTTAGTAAATTTCAATAAAACACAAACATATAATTAATGAAATGTAAAAGATAAAAAAATCTGAAATAATAAATAAGCTTCAAATCAGACATTGCCAGAATATGTTTATGGAAGTGGTATTTGTTCAACAATGTAAATGTCAAAATTTTATAAAAATATGGTCAATTTACTACTATATACTTTCTCCAAAAATTTTTTAAGGGTATTAATTAAATTAGTCAAAAGTTATCGTATTAAATTACTAAAATGAACCAAATTATCTAAAGGAATTATTTATTAAAATATCAAACTCAGTCAACGAATTTAACAGTCGTAAATTAATTGAGTCCTTTGATATTTTTCTCATATTACTTACACTATAATAGTTTTTAATTCAAATAAAAAAACGGGTTGGTTCGATTTAAGCGGTTTTTTAAACATCGAAACCTAAACTAAATCATTTCAAGTGGTTTGAAATTTTCTCAAACTAAACCAAACTATTTCATTTTTCAAACCAAACCAAGCCAAACTATTTTTGCAGATTGGTTCGGTTTTTATGTTTGACGGTTTATTTTTTTAGCCCTAATTGTTGCAAGTTTGAAATGATGGGTTTATGTATTGAAAAGATATTGTTTTCTATGACATTCCAAATAAAAGAATTTATAAATCATTTTATGTCTGACTTCACTTATTGACAAGATATCAAGACTTCGGAAATAAACAAGTACAAATACTCAATTATTAATTGTTTATTCATGTTGCTATTCATGTAATTTTTGCATTATTCCCATCTATTTCAAGTGCAGATTAAAGATATAGATATATGTCAGTTTATTTTTCTTTTTCTATATGTAAAAGAGAATTACATATTGTTAGATAATTTTGTGTATTCTACCGGCATAATGGATTTATCAAAAAAAAAAAAAAGTTCATGGAGAAATATTAGAGTTGTCTGTGTTTTAAGTTCCCAAGTAAACTTGGAAAGGTATTTTTCCATTTATTGTCAAAATATATAGCCAATAAGATTCATTTAATTGTTGCCAAACGGACACTCTACATTTTAATGATGAAATGGTCCATTTGGATGAAAAGTGCCAATTTTACAAATGTTGTCTCTGTTGGTCAAGATTTAAAGGTTGGGGCAAAGTGTAAATAGATGCAAAGGTTGTGGACCTTTGCCTTGAATTACCCATCTATATATATTATTAATTAAGAGAAATAAGTCTCGGTACATTTTATACCGCGATTTTTCTGCATTTTTTATTTGATAAACTTTGGCGAAAGTGCTTAGAGAAGATTTTTTAACCAATGACAATTGAATTCAACACTCAAGCCTTAGCTACTTTACCCATTTTCTTTTTGCTAAATTTTTTCAGCTAATAAATTAAAATATCAAATTTGAAAGGTCAATTCCAAAACAAACTATAATCCCTCTTAATTTATTTATTCACCATCTTCACCGTGTGTGTTAGTGAATTTAATGTTATTTGAACATTTTTTTTTTACATTTTACATTTTTTTAGGATTTTTGAAAATGCGGTAAGTAATAGGTATATTTTACCTACCTGGCCTGAATCACCTTATCACATACTTGATTGAAACGAGTATAGGTCGGATGATGGAAGAGGCATATCTGACCAGAACATTTAATAATAATAGAGGTGACAAATTTTAATTTAATAAATATTACATATTTGTCGTTGAACTTATGATTTTGAATGTATTGAATGATATTAATAGATTTTTTTCATTATTACATACATACGAGAGATTAGATATAAGGATATAGATTGTCTTCCAAACAATTTGGAATTTCAAGATTACTACGTCAATTGATCGAACTTCTATTTTTATATTTTTTAAGAAAGTGTAAATATTGCAGATTTATTATGTAACTGTCTAATAATATATTTTAATAAATTTTTTTATTCATATAACGCAAGTGGTTTAATTAGTGTGTATATATGTGAAGGATGATTTACCCAAATATTTATTATTGTATTATTTCGGCATTTTATATTATTTATACATACTATACATTTTTTCTTTTTGCAAACTTTATATATAGTAGAATCCTTTTTTTTTTTTTACGAAGGCAAACTTTATATAGTAGAATCTTAAAAAAAATCTTAAAATGTCTTAATTGAATACACTCCCTAAATATTCGGCTTATTCGCATGCAATTTTTTTTTATGTCAATTACTGGATTCTATATCCATTTTTTTTTGGGAGATAATTTAAGTTCGCCTAACCATTGGGTCGTTATTTAATTTTGTTTCCTTTTTAATTTTAAACATAGATAGATCAATATATTTTATTTTAGGAAAAATAAAATATAGATTAAAGCAGTTTCCTACAATTTGAATTCAAAAATTGATTATTATTATTAATTATGTTGTAAATAAATATTTACGTCTTTCATTTTAGTGTTATTTTAATTTAATGTTTCAATATAATTTATTTTGGCGTGATGTGAATAGTGCGTATAGTGTTTTGTACTCTAGTCTTAATTCCACACTGCTTACACAACGTGTAGGTGTGTGATATGTATATATATATATATATATATTTGTATCTAACAAATTTATCATAATAATTTTATTAAATGGCTTGTGGTGTCAATAATTTAGACCCTAATTAAGGAGCAAGTAGATGTTTTCTTGCCTAAAAATTTACCGGGGCATTTTTGAATTTTTTTCCCTTTGGTTTGAGTTCTTATTATCAATTCATTCCATATTTGTCGAGACTCATATGGTCTAATGGTATCATAGTCATCGTTCAAACACTTGGTTAAACAATTGCCCCACTCTACACTCACCTCACAGGTCCAGTTATTGAAATAAGGCCGGATTTCTTATAGAGACTGAGCTCTATAATGAACCCGGCCCTGATTCCTTAGAATTGGCCCTCGCATTGTAACATTAAAAAAAAAAAAAAAGTGAGAGAGGGAGAGAAAAAAAGGAAATCCGTATTTAGCAATCAAATATTTTTTTAATTTCATTTTTGAAATTTTGTTTCTTTTACTATTTTGACCTTTTCTGTTTTCCCACTTTCCACGTTTCAAAACATAATTTGCTTAGTTCCATTGATTATTATATACACTCGCATTTAGTGACGGCAGTGAGCTCTGCCCTGCGAAAATACAAGGCGATCCGCGACTTCTGAAATAGATAGGGATGGGGCATATATCAGATTACTAATTTTCCAACTGGTCTCTTTTTTCTTTTCTGTAAAGCTCTTCCTTTGCAAGATCCATAAGATCAAGCCCTCTAAATTTATTTATAATATAATAATGAAAAAGCATAAAATCATAAAATTTTTGAGAGTTTGAATTCAAGTTTTTAAAATTTTCTTTTTTAAGAAACAAATCGCAGATTAGCACAGGGTCTTTGAACCGATTCGTGTCCACCCCATGATCTGTGGTGGATTGAAGAATTCAATCCAATATGTCCCGTTGATTTGTGGATCGGTAAATTTTTAACCATTCGAATCGGATGTCCCTTGTATTTCGGTCTGGATCAAGTTTTTCTACCATCACTACTTACATTGATTACAAACAACATGTCATGGAAAGTGATCATTTGCCTTGATTTAAGTTTTTTTTAAAAAAAAAAAAAAGATACTATTATTATTATTTTAAAGAAAAGAAACTATTATTTTATGCGTAGTTATATCTATACCATTTTTTTTACTAATCACACCACAAGATAAATAAACAACCATCAAAGTGCATTTTTTTATAAATAAACTACATTAGTTTACAAATCTAACCTACATTTTAAAAGTAAAACAAATTACAAACCCATAAAAAAAGGCCCGCCGGGGGGGGGGGGCATCTTCTAAAATTCTCATTTTCTTTTGTCTCGTCCAAATCTTCCACCTAACGAGAGATCCTACGCAAACACATACATACAACATGAAGATCCTGGAAATTTAATAGGTTTCATTTGTTCTTAAATGTTATGAAAAAAAACTAAGTGTCTGTTTGATTCAATTTATGATAGTTGATTTATAAAGAGAAATTATAAAGAGGTGAAATGAGTTGTGTAGATTTAATAAAAGTTTGAAATTTGTGGCTATAAATGAGTAGTTGTCAAATTAATAGTCAAATCAGTGGTAAGTGGGATTATAATGTGTTTTGTTAAAGAGTATCAAATAAGGGCTAAATTAAAATAGAAGAAGAAGATTTTATAAATTAATTTCAAAAGAGATTGTTTACTACAAGCGAAAAATATGTTTGGGTTAGTCAATGAGGTGGGTCAAGATACGCTAATAAGTATGTTTGGGTTAGCCAATGAGGTGGGTCAAGATACGCTAATAAGTGCGCCAGGCTTAAGAAGGCATTAGGAAAATGCTATTTTGTAGGAAAGTCGTTATCAATTTTTCTTCCCCACATGATATGATGATTTTATTATTGGGATCTTTACATAAAATCACTCTTAATGAAAATATTTTTAAAAATATTTCTAAATTAAAAATAATTGCAAAAATACTATTTTTCATTTCAAAATTACCCAAATCCAATTTTAATTAAATTTTAATTCTTTATTAGTTATTATTTTCTATAATTATAATTATTATAATTATAATAACAATTATTTAAAATATAAATTTTTTCAATCAAAAAGTAGTTCTTTATATACAGCCAACAACATTTTCAATTTGAAACCACCGTCAACTACTGACGTAACCACGCTTCAAACACGGTAACATTACCATTCATAAAACAATTGTTACCACGCCAAAAAATATCACATTAGCAATAAAAAAATAAAATTTTTTTAAATAAAGATAACAATGATAAGAATACCGATTAAATGGTAACAAAATGATAAAAAGGGAGGAAAATAATAAAGCGAGAATCGTAAAATAGGAAAATTAAAAAAAAAACTACTACATGGTAACAACCTCGATAAATGGTAACATATGGAAATAAGCAAAAAAGAAATCAATTGGAAGATAGTAACAACCTCATTAAATGGTAGCAAAATGATCAAAAAAAGAAGTGATAACCTATTAAAAAAATAGTTTCAGCCGCTGGAACACAAATCATCCAACTTATGAAAAATTTTAAAAAAAATGAAAACAAGATCCAACCGCAGGAAAATTTTAAAAAAGATGAGAACAAAAAATGAAACGCTGTAGAACTTGCGACCGCCGGAACACAAATCTGATTGCTGGAAAATTTAAAAAAAAATGAAAACAAGTTACAACCACTGCTGCGACTCAGCCATTGTTACCAACGAATGCCGCCAATAACGGCTACGGCAGTTCAAGAAAACACAACAGCTACTGAAAACCCTAAAATAATGAAGAAAGCATGAACGAAATTGAATAACAACTGAAATTCAGGAATAATGAAAAGGATTCGAGTAATTTTACATGGTTAAGGAAAGTCATTTGGAGAAAGAAATTGTCTACAATTGAGGACACGAAAAAGGGAATCCCAGAAAATCAGTGTTCTAATTTGAAATTAAAAAGGATTAATCAGTTACAATAGGTAATTATGAGCAAATAATGGGTTATAATAATAAATAGCAAAACACATTAGGAAATACAATAAAATAAAAAAGAAATGATAATAAAAAAATTTAGGTAAAAAGGGAAAGGGTATAAATGCACTCTACAAGGGTAAATATGAAAATATTTTAGGAGGGTGGTGTATATTAGTAATAAAATTAATAAAGAGGGTATATGTTTTAATTTCCTCTTTATTATTTTACTTTTAAATATTGTTTGATTGAGGAACAAATAATTTAAAAATAAAATAGTAAATTTATTATATTTTGTTAAAAAAAATATTGCATAAAGGGTAAGAATGAGTATTGAGTGGATTGAATTCAAATGATAGCTAACAACATCTCCAATGCATAATCAAGGTCGAATGTCATAACTCAAAGTTTAACATGAGAGAGATACACACAAAAAAATTGATGGGTCCTATATGTTTCCTATTTTCTTTTTCTTTTAATCACTTTAATCTCTTTTACCCCACTTTTTCTTCACTTTTTCTTCATCGTGTGATGTACAATGTCATATATCTACATTCTTTTTCACCATGTCAATCATTATTTTATTATTATTTTTGAATTTGTCTATATCTCTCTCTTTTTTTTTGAATTTTCCTCTATTTTTTTTTTCAATTTTCTCTCTCTTCCCACTCAATTTCTCTCTCATTTTTCTCTCTATCTCTCTCATGTTGAATTTTGAGCTATGACATTCGAGCTTAACTAGGCATTGGAGATGCTCTAAGTGTCGAGAAAGCCAACCTGGGCCTTTAATGATCCACATGGGTGTTTTTAGGTGGAATTAACACACACACACACACACACCTGTGTGTGTATATATATATAAACACACAATACACACACAAAATAGTATACGGTACTGTTATACGACAATTCTCCCCCCGAAAATTGTATTTCGTAGTGATATTTTAGACTTTTTAGGTTCTTTGCAGTAATTCTCACGGTCATAAATTGATTTAATAAGATTTGGTTGTTTTGGTTTTGTGATAATCTGATTTTATTTAAAATTACTTTAATTTTTTAGATAAATGAGGGTGTTATAATCATTTTTAATTTCTTTTGTGGTTTATAATCATTTTTAATTTCCTTTGCGGTTTGCGCGAGTCATATCTTATTTTATTAAATAGATTTTATCACGTAAAGGTTAGAGATAATTAAAATAATTATTGCAGATTATTATCAATAATCTTATCCGTTGTCAAACATAATTAGTTTATTTTAGATACATGCGTTAATCATCTTATTATAATCACTTTTTTTTTTAAAAAAACTTTTCTTAAACAATGAGACTGATTTATACTAAGTGTTTATTAAGTAACTTATTTGTAATTATTTAACAATCTTTTATTCTTATTATGCAGACTTTGTTTACATATTTCAGAATGTTCTTACATATTTACTCAATAAATAAATAAAATAGTTTTTGATAAATAGTTTATAATGAATAAGTATTAGTTCACGACAAGATAACAAAATATTATTGTTAACAAGTGCATATTATCTTAAGTTATTCAATTTTATGTATTAACTATTTTTAGTATTGCTCGTGCAAAACACATGTGAAAATCTAGTTTATATAATGTCCAATCTATATCATATCTATTTATATTAATTAATTCACTTAAGTCTCTGATTTCTATTTTCCCACCTAAAGTTGGACTCCATAAGAAATCTGGTGATATTATAATTCAATTTGTTTTCATTATTTCTAGTATAATATTTTAGTACATTTTATGGGTTTCCATTTTCTCTGCATTTTATTTTCCAATTTTGTCTCTTATCCACGTCAACTCCCTTTTCAAGATTTGGAAGATAACAAATTAACTCATTGAAGATTTGGAAGATAACAATTTGATTTGCATAAAAAATTAGATTAATATATCTAATCTTTTTTTTTTGTGTCCTCAGATTAAGTTAAAACTTTCATCATATTTGTCTTTAAGAAGCCGAATGTTTCTTTTGAAACTAACAAATTGTATTTGTATTTTTCTAGGTAAATATCTATTATTATTATTAAACTTAAAATAGCATAGTCGATCACCCTTGTTCTTCTATCTAAAATGGGTAAACTATGCAGCACCTCTTATGTTTTCTTTGTTATTAGTGTTTATTTGTTAGACTAAAATATCAACATAGTACTATGGGTACTTACACAAATTAAAATGAGGTATTATCTTACAAACTAATATCTACAAGATACGTGTATCGTGATACATGCGTAATATGTAATACCATACCATTAGCTAATAATATTGAATTAGTTAGGTAATTTATAAAGTAAATTATAATAAAACATTAAATGATTATATAGGGGAGTAACTATTAATAACTTATTAATAAATATATTAAATAAAAAATATATATTTACTACTATTGTTATGCAAATTTACATGCGGGTAATTATTCAATATTTTATTGTTTAGATCGATTATTATTATTATTAAATTTTTTTGGAATTAGTGTTCTCGCACAACGCAAGGGTGAGATACTAGTTAATATTCTCAAAATTCATTAATTCTTGTAAAGTTGTCAAGGTTGATGTGCGGGAACATTGGAGCAAATTCTCATCATGATCATTTGAAAAAGACCTCCTATTAAATTAAATTACCAATAAAAAAGCACCAGCCTCTCTATTGTCAATTTGTCATGTATTTCTTGCTATTGCTACGTATATCAGTCGAGCCCAATCGGTACGAATGTGGAACTGCTTGATGGCTATTCTACTTGATCAAAAGTTATTATGCACTTTTATAGCAATTGATGCATTCTTCAATCAGAACCACTAATTTCAGGATTCTATTTGAATCAAATCAAATCTTGTGCACTATTTCTTTCTTGTCTTTTTATATATCTGATTTCTCAGATTCTAAATTCTTGTGTGGTTTGAAATGATGTCTTTGGACTGTTTTGTGCTTTACCACAAAAGCGAAGATCTTCCCATCCTTCTTTCTCGTAAAAAAATGTTGGAGCAACTCATTATTGTCATATATTATTGATTATTATTAGGGTTAATTTCACATATCGTTATCAACCTTTGAAGTTAGTATCAATTGGGTTCTTAACTTTTTTTTCAACCCGCTAAGTCCCCAACCTTTCACTAATTCGCACATATAGTCTCTTTTGACTGTTTCTGTCAATTTTTCTATTAACTTCTCGAATAAATTATCATAATATCCATTATTATTTTAAATTAAAAAACAAAAGTTTTAAAAATACAAAAAAATTAATTAAAAAAAGAAAAGGGGGGGGGAGTAAGCTGTGGCTGCAGGATCCCTATCATGTCAAAAAAGGCAGCAATCTACTGTCTATTTCCAGCAACGCAGGGAGGAGACTCCCTCTTTTTGGTTGCTTGAAATGGCAGTACTTTTGCTACCATTTTTGGCACCATAGGGGGGAGACTCCCCCGTCAGAAATGGCTGCCATTTCCGGCATCCTTTTTGGTAGCAACCTTCTTTTTTTTTTCCAACTAAAATTTTTATATTTTTAAAATTTTTGTTTTTCAATTAAAAATATTAAGGGATATGATAGTAATTTATTCAAGGAGTTAAGGGTAAAATTGACAGAAATCGTCAAAAGAGACTATATGTACAAATTAATAAAATGTTGGGGACTTAGCAGTTGAAAAAAGTTAAGGACTCAGTCTATATTATAGGGACCTAGTCGATACTAACCCCAAAGATTGGGGACGATATGTGAAATTAATTCTTATCATTATTTTTATTATTATTACGTTAATTTCATGAGTAATGATCTAATGTCATATCTCTGACAGCCTTAATGATCTAATGCCAGATCTTTGGCAACCTTACACCGTTAATAATCTTATAGAATAATAACCATAATTAGTTGGCAACATTATATAATTTTTGAAAATGAATAAAATTATAGGGCGTTTAAACCTCCTTTCGAGCTTAAGTGGAGGCTTAAAATACTGCCGAAACTTAATAATAAATAATCGTAAATCAATTTATTATCATTTTATTAAGTCAAAACGAAAACAGAATGATAGAGCAGATGCGATCACCGCTTGCGTACCACAAAACAGTGTGAAGTAAAAGAAGAAAAAGGTGATGATTGGTGCTAAGAACCCAGTCGAATTTTTAAAAATGTGGATAGAAATCATTTGAATTGTTCCTTCACTCTATTATTACATATTAGGTCAATAACATTAAACTGAATAATAATGGGCTCCTCATATTGCGATTTAGATACTCTCTTTTCCATGCTGGCAAGTCGTAGAATTCATCATAACAAACTTACGTGTCATTTAGATTTTATTACAGAATAATTTATTATTTGAAGAATAATA
>CAVNYN010183418.1:912-39746 GCA_963692815.1 Nyctanthes arbor-tristis
TGCCATTTCCTGCCAAAGGGGGGGGGACCGAAATGGCTGCCGGAAATGGCAGCAATTTGGCAGCACTTTGCTGCCATTTCCGGCAGCACATCCCCCCCGCTCGCTTTTTTTTTTTCTTTAAAACATTAAAATATTCAATTTTTAGTTATTTTACGATAATACCCCTGACCTTAATGGTGGGAATGGATGGAAAACGTTAGAGGGACTTTAGGTGTAACACTATTGAGAGGTTAGGAGCCTCCACAATGAAAACTAAAGGTTGGGGACGTAATCTCAACAAACCTGAAAGGTTGGGGACGCTAGCTGTAAATTACCCTATATTAATTAATTGGTAAGTTTCCAACAAAAACAGGCACTTTATCATTCTATTGGAGAAGGTAAAGTAGAATGCATTTTTAATCACCTTTATTTCCTAAGCTTCTTCGTGTGCCTTCTGCTTGAAACATGAGAAATTTTACAGCGCGTTAAGGAACACTCTATCAATTTTAGTAGCAACACTAATAAAATAAAAATGTAAAAGAGATGAAAAGAATAAGAAGAAACTTTCCTTGCAATTTCCAATCTCCAACAGCTAAACATAAGTTATATTGATAAAATTAACTTAATTATTAAGTCAAGATACAATGATTTTACATCTGAACAATATCAAAAATCTAATTATTTTAAATTAAATAGTATTACTTGGACAAGGCAAGAAGCATAAATGGGTGGGGAAGGCGAAGACAGATAAAGAAGGAGCAGGATGATATAAATCAAGCATTCTTCCCAATAAAGAATATAAAGAAGCAAGTGCATGCAAATAAAAAGTCCAACCTATATATGGATTAAAATCTTCATCTTGGTCATTTGTGTACTTAGAATTTGCATAATCTAGTGCGAGCATATAGCCTTCATTCCATTTCAACTTTTCATGATTCTCACCCTTGTACAATTCCACATATCTTTCCCCAAGGTTCATGCTCCTTTCAATTCCACATCTAAGATTAGTTTTGAAATAACCCAATGAATTTTTCCAGTAATAGTTGATTTAAAATAAATTGCTGAAAGGATGAAATTGTAGCATTATATTATCATCAGGAAATCTCGGATTGGTCAGGACTTGGGGGAAAATATTCTGCTTTGCATCACTAATTTATCTTGACTTCAAATATCACAATTCCCCTGGCATGTGAAAACCCATATCAAATATCCGGTCATTTCACCACGCTAAGGTATCAATTTGCTGAAAATTTGATTATTGAATGGAGAAAAGAAAGAAAAACCATCATTTGAACACCATTCTTTAATGAAATCACGAAGCGCTAATAATCGATTTTATACCTGACAAGATGACCAATTAATGACGGGAGGAGAGCATGTGTTGAGTGCCCACACCAATGTCGTGGAGGCAGTGCCCGGTCCGATTTTGGTGAAAGAATATCGCTAGTAAAGACTAAGAGAACAAACAGGGGAAAAAGAAGATGAAATGGACCAAAACTATGTCATTTTTGTCAACAATTGGATGAATAGTGCCAATTGAAACAAGGCTCTTTTATATTATAGGGATAAGACCATAAAGCCATGTAAACAACATAGGAGTCAATATCAGAAAAATAACCCAACCACATCAATGATTCTTGAGGCTCATTTGATGCTTTTGATCTGTTGAGAGAAAAGAGATTTTATATGTAAAAGCAAAGCAATTTTTCATGACAAAATTTCGGCTCTAATTAAGTACTTTCCTCAATTACTTGAATCTCTCTGAGTTTACTTTTCTTTGTTGAGGAAGCAGTGCCAAGAATTGCTTTTGTAGCTCAAAGGCTGGGAACTCAACTGTCTGGGGGGTTTTAGGTTCTAGAGATGGTGTCAACGGGCAATGGTTTGTGTTTGTTTTTATTGGTTATCGGTTTGGAGCTGGCAGCTGCCTAGTTGGATTTCAGAAATATTATTGCAGAGGGTCTGTTGTTATTGTGTTCTGGTTTTAATGGGAAGTTATGATTATATGATGTGTAATGGATGTGTTTAACAGACTGTAGTCTAGGAAAGCACTAAAATGTATTCTCTTTGTGAAAGACATGATTATTTGTGGATGTCTAGGAAATATGTTGTTTATGTGGAAGAGATGTAGTTTGATTTTGCCTTTGTTGCCTGGAAATTACTTAGTGTCCATTAGAGGTTCCTGGGGCAGATTATCTCAAAAGAAATTATGCTGACAATGAAAAATTTTAAGGAATCCTGATGGAGCCTGCTAATGCTTCAAGCTCTTCGCTAGATCAAATGGTTTCTCAATTCTCATTTATCCTTAACTTCAAGCAACTCTGCCATACATTCTTGTCTTTGGAACTTCGTCATGGTTATCCTTAACTTGTAGCTCAACTTAAAGCAACTCTTCTAATGCTTCAAGCTTTTATCCAGATTGAATGGTTTCAAGCTTGTGTCCAGAAGACATTTTTGCATATTTCCTTGGGCTAATTGATTTTGCAATTTCTTTGCTAATGAATGACTACTTTGTTTGCACCTTTCTGCAGGCTGAGAAAAAGAAACGTAAAGCTCAGCTTCAAGAGGCCAAACGGAAGAAGATCACGGAAAGAGTGGAGCGGAAGATGGCTGCAGTTGCAAGGGAAAGAGCGTGGGCTCAAAGATTAGCTGAACTTCAACAGCTTGAAGAAGAAAAGAAGCGAGCTGCAGCATAATATAATTTCATTTCAGTTTTTCTTCTAGTCAGCATTTGGATCCGTTGCCATTTTGTTTCAACCCATCTGTTGGATCGTGGATCATGTTGCATGTTGTGGTGAAGCCAAAATATAGCTTCCCTTTCTCCCTGACATTGATATAAATTGAATAATCCTCTCGTGCCAATCCCTTCTGCTCTTTTTGCTTTCTTCAGATTAGTGATGAACCACGAGAAATTGCAGTCTTGATATGGAGACACCGGGTCTGTCCCTTATGGTAACACCCAGCCTCTGAGGCGCCTCCTTCACGAGTTTTGTTCACATGGCACAAATCCACATGTGGTGTCTTTTTTTTTTTTTTTGCACGTGTAAAAAAACTTCTGGAGGCACTGGGTTTTTCTTGTTCAAAATTATGAGACAGTGGGAAATCTTGCTGCATAATAACATGAACTACTCTATTTCTAGAAACTAGAAGTTGTGTTGGAGAGAGAGGACGTATAAAGAAGTTAACAACGTATAAAGAGGTTGACAACATATAATAATAATAATAATCTAAGTAAAAGAAGAGGGTATAGTTTTAGGAGTATGATTTTACCATTAATGAATGAATGAATTAAAAAGTGGACAACGTACAAAGAAAGGCAAGAGTACACTGTCGACAATGGAAGGCAAGAGTACACTGTCGACAATGGCAGCTCACCTTCAAGTGTGAGAGAGATGTAATATAAGAGGATTCAAAACACACGGCATCGGGGTGGAAGTGGATAGAGACATTCCTTTGCCCATTCCAACTCATACTTTTCAGACAATACATTTGATCAATTAAGGTTAATTGGTTCGGCGGCTTAACTTTTTTTTTTCAGGTTCTTATATGTTTGTTTTTGGTTCATTTCTTTTCAAATCTTACCGTGTTAGCGTCATCTATCTTTTATGATTAAGAAAATGACTAAATGCACCCTTTAATTCTACATATATTAAATTAAAAACTAACAGGCAAAAAAAAAATTTAAGGTTAAAAAAAAAACAAATCACATAATTTGGTTGTGCTAAGAAAATAAAAGTTACAATCCAATATTGGTAAGCTTGATTTTGGGAAAATTAGGTGAATTACAGTACCTATTTTGGAAAAACAGATCTAAACTTTTGTTTTGGACAAATCAAGTACCCCACCCCACCCCACCCCTACCGATACGCCACATCCGTCCGTCTCTCTCTCTCTCCTTTCATTGTCTCCTCGGCTCTTCATCCATCATCGCTGTCATTGCCGCTAGAGTTTACACCGCCACTGCAGCTGCCGCTGCCGCTTTGTTCCCCTTCGTCTCATTTTCTCCTATTTGCTTGCCAATCGCGAAATCTCAAATCGTCAAATCACAATTAAATCTTGAAGTTCTTCTCCGAATTGGGACTGACATGTTATTTTATGCTTATTTATGCATACCACCCAACTCGTTCATGGTTGGAAGGCAAACATAATTCTTATTTTAATTAACCAATTTAGGTTTTTATGAGATTGTATGCTTCTATGAGATTTTATGTATGTTGATTGCATTTTCAATTTGTTTTATAGTGTTAATTTCAGTTTTTATATGAATTTCTGGTGATTTATTGTATTGTTGTGACTCGATTGTTCTAACGAATTGTGGTTATTGTGACTCGATTATTCTGGTGAATTGTGGTTGTTGCGACTCGGTTGTTCTGGTGAGCTGTTGTGTTGTTGTGCGAGTTGTTGTGACTGAGTGTTTCGGCGAGTTGTTGTGACTCAGTTATCCCGGCGAGTTATTGTGTTCTTGTGACTCAATATTTTGATAAGTTGTTATGTTGCTGTGACTTGGTGTTTTGGCGAGTTGTTACACCTGATTTTTTTTTTTTAAAAAAACTTAATAGAAATAAATTTTAAAAATTGTTTAAAAATATTAGTATTTTTCAAGTTAACCCCTTGATTTATCATTAATTTAGTTCGACATTAGAGGGATTTTATTTTATTTTTTCTTTAATAAAAAGGTCGATTAAATTGTATGGAGAATGTTAAAATTGACTTTTGTGGGTAAAAACGAAGGAAATCTTAAGAACAGAAAATGCAAATCTAAAATGTTAGTGGGCAAATAGTACCGATTAACCTTTAAATAAGTAATTTATGCTCTAGGCCACCTAATTTTTTTTTATTTATTTGGTCTTTTTCCTTGCCGCCGTGTCCTGTGATTTTTTCAATTCTTTTTTTTTTTTTTTAAAAAAATAAAGTCAGGTGGTTGAAAAATCACCCCAAGCTTACTATTTTTGACCGTCAAATGCTCATGTTTGGGACGTCTCTTGAATGACCCCTAAAACAAAATTGATTAAATTCAAGTACCTACAAGGTTAAAACGCCAACAAACTACTAATATGAAATTTCAAGTTCCTTCAAATAAGTTTAAACGGGAGTTGAAATACATTCTTTAAAACACTAATCGATGTAATAATTCAAAATAGACATTTATAATGAGTGTAAAAATCTAAGTAGAGTGTATTGAAGAGCCCACCATACCTAATTTTGGTAGGTCACCACTAAAACTATGGCCATTAGATATACACACACGTATTTACACAAAAATGAAAAAGAAAAGAAAAAGCAAGATGGAGCCCTCTATTGTCGGTGTTACAAAAACCGTCGTAAGTAATTACCATGTAATGCCGATAACAACATAATAAGCTCCTCATCACTTCCCTCAAACTCCTGGCCGTTATTCCGTTGCCGCCGGTACTTCACCATCACTTCCTCCGGCAGCACCATACTCCGGCAAAGCGGACACGTAGAGGAGTCTTGCTGCAGCCACGTGTCAAGACAATTCTTGTGAAATGTGTGGTTGCACTTCCTTAACTTCCTTATCTCATCCCCTTCTTCATACATGGAGAGACAAACGGCACATTCCAATAACTCCATTCGCATTCCGGCCTTGACCCGACATGCTGGATTCTTTTCCTCCACGAGCTTGAGGTATTGCGCGGTGGTGATGGGGCGGTTCTTGGAGCCTTTGAAGGTGCCAACAGCTAAGCGGACGAGAATAACTAGTTCTAGAAACAAGATGGAGAAGAAGACTAAGGTGGTAGTGTAAATATTTGCCAAGACTTGAGATAGGGATGCCATGGTATTAAGTTAATAATGAGGCTGTTGCTATATAGGAAGAAATATTATTTCTGTGTTATATATAGAGTGTGGGAAAGGATAGGATTGGATCACATATTGACTTGGTATAATCTTGAAATTGAACGGTGAAAATTGGGAGAAAAAGATAAAATTATTTGCAAAATAAGCAGAATGTACAAGGGAAATATCACATCAGTGATGGGGACTTGTTATATTTGATTGATATTTATGTGTTTGAATAAGGTTAAAAAGCTAGAGTCATTCAATTTTGTTGGCCACCCAACTTGTTGTATCATCATGTCAAGGACAGATAATTAAATTCATTCACAAGGTTTAACACATTATTTTAATTGCTAGAGATGTACAAGACACCTTTTTGGTACGATCTTCTTCACTACATAATGACATTGATGATTTTTCTTAGAAGAATTTTGGTCATCAAATGAGCAATGTCAAAATTGCAAACTGTAAATAAAATGTTGACACGATACATTTGATCTCTGTCTAATGCGAATAAATTATGTGGTATTTGCCTCACACATTGCTTGCATGTGGGATGTGGCCGATTTGAAATGAAAATGAAAAGTATGGTAAAAATATACGGGCACTTTTTCTCCTCGTTTTTCAAATACATATGAAAATATTAATTGTGAGCGTGATTAAGAATAATATAATGTGATCATGAATATCTCATGTCAAATGTATAATGTCTTTCTAGGTCTCAATAATAGGTTCATTATCATAAGCATATCCAACAAAACAAGGAAAAAAACAGACATTTTAAAAACTGATTAGGATATGAAGTTGTGTGTATTTAAAGGGTGCGTGAAGCAAGAAATTTTATACCAAGCAAAACTAAATATTGTACAAAGTGCATTGACATGAACAAAAAGAATTGAAATTGGTGGATGTGCTACAAATTGGGTCCACTTGGTTCTTGTCCTGTGGGAATAGACAATTCAACATGGGTTCACCCTTATATTTACATTATTCCAACTCCCATTTCAGTTCTTTCCCCTCTAGTTACAAGGAGGTAATAGGTTTCTTGCATGTAACATAACGTATAAGTAAAATTGTGATTTTATATGATTTAAAATTATTTATGAATGTATATCGCTATTATGAATTGATTATATATGCAAAATTATCATGCATTTTTGAATGAATAATAATCTGCTAAGATAAAAAAAGATGAAAAAAAAATGTAGATTGTAATTTTACTTTCAAAATAAGAAGAAGAAGATAATGGTGATGAAAGTAGATGACAATTTCTTCTCCTTCTTCTTTTCTTTTCCTTTTTTTTTTTTGTCCTATGTAGTTAAGTAAATTTTGGAGGGAAAAAAACCGACCATATATATCTACATATATAACATTATATATATATATATATATATATTATCTTATATATATTAAAGTAGGATAGTGATTATATACAAGTTTTCCCGCAAAAACTATTATCCTGCTTTTATATGCCTCTTTTATTATTTTATTTTATTTTATAATAATAATAATAATCTATATACACATAAAAGTAAATTAGTCTGGGTACCTTTGTACCGCATTTTTCCTACCAAAAGTGTGTAATTGAAGGTCATTTTAGACTTTACTTACATGTTAAGTAAATTTTGTAGTAAATTGTATGTTAAATATATATCTTATCTTATACTGGATATATATATTATCTTTTTAGATATTTTGATTAATTTATTTATATTTAAGGGTTTTTTATTTCTTTATTTCAAAAATTTTTAATTTATATATATCTTTTATATATAGATATTTCCTAATATAGATTAGACTATTTTCTTTTTAGTTGATTTGTTAATTTTTAATTATGTTTTATATGTGGGTATTTTTTTGTGTTTAGTAAATATAGATGAATATGGTTTATAACGTTTTATAATTTACTAAATTTCCGTTATGATATAGTTACATAGAAAAATAAAATGTTTAATTTTTCAAAGTCTAGAAATGACAATGGGTCAGGTGGAGATAGGATATGCTATACACGTTATCCTACTCATCAAAATTTTTTTTGCCCTATCCCCCGTACCCATCTCCACTTAAATCGGACACGGGTTGGTGCAAGTAATTACTATTTTTTTTACAAGAAATGGTTAAACAAGCTGAGTACGGGTAAAAAGAATGATAATCTTTCACGTTCCATTGTCAAGCTGGGACGATTTTCTTTATTTCATACCCTACTTAATTACCCGTTTAGTCAGATATTCTTCATATTAATATGGTCAGATACCTACGAGTATTGAGTTTGAAGGGTCTTTTTATCATCTCTATTGGATCACTTAATAGCATTCCATGGCAAATAAAATATAGTAAATATTAGTTAACAATAAAATAATTGAAATATTATAGTTCAATGTGAAATATAATTTAATTTAGTATCATCACACGCAATGCACGGGTGAGAATCTAGTAATAGTAAGAGTAATACTTATTCATTTCATTTTAAAAAAGGTAATACTTATCCATTTGTTAAATTTTGCTATTATTTTATTTTATAATAATATATAAATATATATATATTTATTTTATATATAATATGTCATTTGTTATCCATTAATGTTTGTTATACATATTCTATTAATTAGTTTTTAAGCTATTTTCAAAGATTTAATATTTCTTCAAAATTCTAACAATTGATAGACAAATTTTAAGTATTGAGTTATTGAGTCTTCTTCTTATTTCGAATAAGTGCTTACTCATGAGATTGATGATATAATAATAAAGTAAAATTAAATTAGTTTCAAAACTTTTACCTTAATTCAATACGTAAACCATATGTCATAAAATCTAGGGCTATATATGTTTAGTATATTATTTAATTTATTATTTTTTTCTGGGAACCTATATATTGATAAAACTTTAAGTTGAGGTAATAATATTTGATGATAATGATTTAGAACAAAAATAAATAAATTTTTAAATTCTTTCTATAACAAAAAGTGGTTAAAAATTAATATTAGGGATAAATGGTAAATCATATAAAATTTATCATTTATTATAACATTGCTCACCTGAGGTCTTTTGTAATAGGAGACAGTGTACTTTAGACTTTTTAGAGTAGATTTACTGAATAGTGATAATAAAATGGGAAAAATAATTTTTCTAAGGGTATATAGTGAAGCATAAATGTGGAAAACAATTCATTCTGATAAATGAATATAATCTACACTATATTGACTAAGGATGCACGTGTAAGGTAATTATGTAGTTGTACAAATTTCGTATTCTTTCTTTTCCATCGTTTCTTAGTTTTCTTACTTAATATGAGAATTAATTTTGTAAAAGTTTCTCATTCTCATTTTTATTAATTAAGAGTATTGTTTTAATAATGACAACTTAATTAACTTTGTGACAAGTGGAAATAATATTCGTTTCAATTTCATTCTATTTATATATATTAATAACATATGCATATGAGTGAGTAGTACGTAATAAAATTATAATTATTTCAAATTACTACATACATTTTTTGCTAGTTATTCTATTCCGTGCAGCGCACGAGTGTACAACTAGTATATTAATTAAATAACTTAAATGTCTGGCTTTTATTTTCCGTCACAAGTTTGGTCTTCCTAAGAGAGTTGGTGATGTCATAATACTATATATATTTCTATTAAACTTGATATAATATTTTGGTACATTCTCTGGGTTTCCATTTTATCTTTCCATTTTTTCTGTTATCCCATTAATCTCTCTCCCGTTTATATATATATATATATATATATATATTAATTAAATGACTTAAGTGCCTAGTTTTTATTTTCCCATCTAAAGTTAGTCTTCCTAAGGGAGTTAGTGATGTCGTAATACTATATATATTTTTTTATTATTCTTGATATAATATTTTGGAACATTCTCCGGGTTTCCATTTTATCTCCCCATTTTCCTCTTATCCCATTAATCTCTCTCCCCTATCCCCTTCCAAGAGTTAGAAGATAACAAATTGATTTGTTCGACAAATCTCTCTCTCTCTCTATATATATTAATTAAATGATTTTAAGTGTATAGTTTTCATTATTAATTTGAACTGAAGAACTGATTTTATTTTTTTACTACATTGTTAATATTACAACTTCTTTTTTTGTGGTATTTCAAGTAAAATATTATTTTGTTAAATATTTGGTTTTTCTGTGCAATACACCGGTAAAAGACTAGCAGTATTTCTTTGGCAATTGGGGCTTATTTTGTTAGATGTTTGTCACATGAATGATCATGCTCTGTTTTTGGAGCCTGACTAATTTCCTTAGAAAATTTCAAGAGACTGGTGTTTAGGTTAAACAAAAACCTCCAATATTTATGGCCAAGAATCCAGAGAAGAGAGGGAATTTAATTATTTTTATTTATCTATTGTTGGGGTCCGATTTTATTATGAAAGGTATTCCATCGAATTAATGCGTGTTTGTATGGTATGCTCCCCGGATATAATGTCAAAATTTTTAATTACACCTCAATTGATTATTCTTGTCTTTCATTTTCTATTCTACTCATTTCAATATGTGATTAACGTTGTTAAATTGCGCTAATTGGAACATATGTATCCGAAGAGCAACATATTAAAAAAAGAAAAGAAAAGAAAAGAAAAAAGAAAAAATAAACTTGAAATATGGAATTTAAGTACAACAAATAATCTTCGCTAACTATAAGCAGGGGCGGAACTAGAAATTTCCAAATTAGTGGGCTAATAATTTTTTTTTTTAAATTTTCGACAACTTTAACCATTTGAGAAAACAACCATGAGAAGCAAGAGAGAATACAAGCCTTGGAGAGATGACCTTAAGATAATACTGGACGAGTCAAAATAATACTAGACGAGTCAAAAAAATATTTTAAAAAAAATAATATTAGTAGGCTTAAAAAATAATACTAGACGAGTCAAAATTCTTAAGATTTTTTTTAAAAACCTAGTGGGCTCCAGCGCAGTGTTCTGGGCTGGATCTGCCCCTGACTGTAAGAGAGATTTTCTCTTTACAGGTACACAGCAGTACAAATAATTTTTTGTACGTCTTCATTCTATAAGAAAAAGATTTCATAAATCATCTCCCACATTAATTTATAAATCTTCTCCTTTCTTTACAATTTTATGATTTTATGATTGATTCCACTATTCATTATTCTATTTTAGACTGTTTCCTAAAGTGAGGTTGTAAAACTATTGAAGGGTGCAATAGTAGGAACACCCCCACCCACCCCCCAAAATGATAGTTGAGCTCCTCACCAAATGAGCACAAACATGAATTCTCTAATTCAAAGTGATTCAAAGAGTTCAACAAATATACTATGAGGAGGAATAGAATGTTTGAACATGAATAGCTTGAAACGGATATCCCTTTCAAAGAAATGATGTTAAGATTATTGAAATAGAGATTGGGAAAATTTTTTTGCTACTGATCAATCATTTATCATATTTTGATTAGCTATATTGATCCCAAGAGATACCAAAATCCACTTTTCATAGGATTTTGAATATTTAGCTGATTAATTAGGCAAGGAGTACTTTATGTTAAGAGGAAAACCCCTTACCACCCTTTATGTATGATGATTCACACATGACAATGTAATCAAAAGACTTCGATAGATATGCATAGATTTAAAAACGAAAATGAGGTTACAAGAATGCGGGTATATATTTGTCTATATATATATATATGCCCTTAAAAAAAAGGAATGCTCGTGCCCGTGTATATAGATCACTTCCAACTTCTAGCGCAAGTACCTAGGAAAATGATGGTGCAAAAAAAAAAAAAAAAAAAGAGAGAGAGAGAAAAAAAGGAAAAATAGAAAAGAAAAAGAGCATTCTACCTTTTACAGAAATATACGAAAAGTATACATAAACGCCTACGTAAATATTGAGAATTTTTTATTTAAAATGTAATTGAATGTAACGAACTATAAATTTATAGTGTGTTTAAGTGCTTGTTTCATTCTCTTTTTCAAAAATACATTATATTTCACATATTATTGATTTGATTATTTATTTGACAACTGCTCATTTATAACCACAAATTTCAAACTTTCATTAAATCTGTATCAATCATTTTATCTCATTATAATTTCTCATTATAATTCAATGTGAATGATGAAAATCAAACAACCGCAAAGTTTAGCTTTGAGATTAATCCTCGTACTGTAAATTCACCTGCCTTTGCTCTCCTTGTCATAAAGATCGACCCCAATTTTTCTAAACATATACTAGAGTCTTTAGTAACTTAAAAAATATAAAACAAAAAATAATAAAAATTAAAAAAGGAGGCAGAGAAGAGAATTATCAAAAAAAAAAAAAATGAAAAGAGAAAAAAATGGAAAAAGAGAAAAATAAAAATGGGCAAAAAAAAAAAAAAGAACGGAAAAATACCCAACGTCGAGCTCCTGCGAAGTCTGGGAGGTGGGAACCCACGCACAGATGCGCGCCCCATAACTTCAGATTGCCCAACGCTTCCCCAAATCCTCTTGATCATCAGCTTCAACAAACCATGGAATCACACAAAATTTATCTAGAAATCTTCCACGAGTTGTATCACCCAAATGAATTGAGCCAGGCTGATAAATGTCCTGTTTCACCCTTTTTGTTACAATCCATGGCTCACCGTGAGATACCAGGCACCAGCGCTGGCGTATTGCTTGAATTTAAGCAGGTAATGGCATCCAAGATTTCTGGATCTGAAAAATTTCCTTGTGTCCCAGATAAATTGTTTTTTAAAATTACCTGTTTAGTGTTTACTGTCTGGAGAGAGCAAAGAGGTAAAAAAAAATTTACAGTGTTACCGTTACAATTGAGTTGTCAAAAACTAAAAACGAAATGGAATAGTAGCTATAATTGTCGGTAATACATGTGGACCAATTACACGCCTTTTATATTGTGGTTATAAATTTCAAGTGGATTCTCTTCCTATTGGGGAATCTAGGCATGAAGTGTATTTCGCGTCTTTGTTTATGAAATTTTATAGTGCTTTCATGCAAACAGTATATACACTAAGCAGAACTTTCATAGTATGATTTTGAGTGCTATTTTTGCTGATTGAAGTACTCAACTCGATAGCATGACTCTCTGATGACCTGAAAGGAGATTGGGGAAGTGTCTCTGGGTGGCAGTCTTAGGATTAAATTTGGCAGAGGATGCAGGAGAAGAACAAGAAAGATGTATTGGATTGTAAAATAGGGGAGAGAAGAAGCCATAGACTTTTGATGTTCATGTACGTTGTATTTATACATAACTTTTTGGACTGATGTGGTCGAAAATCATTGTGCAATTGGGTTGGTGGAAGACGCTTAAATAGTCTTGTGGAGCTAATGTCAGCCATGGCCTCAGGCCCTCAGGAAAGTTAAATGTTTTTGGCAGGCTATATTAGGTGAGGCCTCCTTCGACACCTGTCCTCAAGGAAACTGGAGCCCTTCCTTCGATGTCAATAACATCTCAAGTTCCATCAAGAAATGAGTAGAAGACATTCTTCCAAGTTCTCGAGTGTGTTGCTTGCAGTCGAGCTAGCCTTTCTCCTCCTATTTACAGACCTACTTTAACTGGATTCTGATGTTGAGCTTGTCACTAGGGGACATCTCAAGATAGTCTATTAGGGTTTCATTTTGGGGTTGTATGAGTATAATAGTCAATAAAGCAATTTTGTAGCAATTAACATGACATTTTTTGATTGCTGATATCCGTAAATATATCTAAAAATTGAACATTGTCTTCTGTTATTAGCGTGTCCCTGCCACCATGTAAAGTTATTTTTGGGCTCAAGAGAAATGTTGTTATTCTGATGAACAATCATTAATAATAATTATTCTCTTTTACGTCAAGGTTCATCTGTCCATTTTCTTTCTTCTTGTTGGTGACTCTGCATGATGTTTCAAGACACCAAATACATTATGTAGAATACTGCTGCAAAAAGTTTATTCATGGGAAGATTGGGTGGTACACCATAAGTAGAATTCGTGCATTGTCTTAGAGTTGCATGATTACTTCACATGAATGAAAAACTACGTTGGAGATCAAGAGGGCACTCCTTTTATTGTTGATTAAGTTGTATATAAGTAATATTTTTGCAATATTACGGCCATCTTCATTTCATGAAGTTAATATATGGATTTTAATAAATAACGAGATTCTTTTCTAATTGGTGGAAAATGATGCTGGATATTAAACTCCACATTGATCATTTTTGCTGGTCGCTTATTTGCCTATCTCATGCTTTTTATGGATTTTAATAAATAATGAGATTCTTTTATAATTGGTGGAAAATATGCTGGAAATTACATGCCGAATTGATCATTTTTGCTGGTCATTTATTTTCCTATCTCATGCACTTTAGCTGCTTTATGGTTTCTTTGTTGAAATAGAAAGAGCACAAAAAATTTTAGTATGTCATATGAAAAGTCCAGTCTGATCATTCCTCACTCCTCAGACATCATTTTTTTGTGTGAGCAATCCATGTACACCTCTGCTAGATATGTACTTTTAAGCTTTAGATATAGGTGCACCCACCTACATGATTTGGTGCCTGTGGCCTTTCCTTTCTTACTAACACCATTCAAGTGCAGTCAAGGACCTCTTTACAGAGCTTGAATGGGGTGCTTGGCCTGTTCCATACAATATTAATATGAAATGAAATATGAGGTGCACGTGTTACCTCAGCACCAGAGAATTACAATACTATCATTTGTCATACACCCATGTTAGCAAACTCAAATTATTCCAATATAGAAATTGGTCAAATTACATATTTATTGGACTACATGTACTACACAAACCACTCATTTTCGCTTATTTTATTTTTATGTCAACACAGAAATAGATTACTAGTGGAGGCTACATATGTATAAACATCATTTTCAAATTAGGAAAACAAAGTAATATCAGTAGGTTCCAATGACATCGCAATGTTAAATAGGCCCCATTTATCTAAAAAGTTTTAATATACCCACATGAGGGTATGTTAATATACCCCCATGCCCATGTGGATATATATGGGTGGTTGATTCAGGAAAGCACCCATGTATTACTATATGGGCATGAGGCATATTAACATACTTTCATGAGGGTATATTAAAATTTGTGCCATTTATCTAGCATTATATAGCCAATGCTCTTTGTACCCATGTTAGCCAGCCAATTTGCTATTTTGAGTTCAACTTCCTCTTGGGATGTGGAAATGACATTTGGGTCTTCTGTTTGTAGTGAGATACATGGTCTAGATACTCTGCCGAAAACTTTTCTAATACTCCTACTACGATAACTTGTCGTTTCAGACCTTAATACTCCTCAGACACTCGATCTCAATTTTGTACCACACCTTTAGGAAATTTGTAGAAGGAATAAAAATTAAGGTCTATTTGCAAAAGAAGAAATTGCCATTTTAATAATCAATTGCAAAACGGTAACTTTTGGTACTAAAAATTTACAATTACCTTCTTCACCTACCCATGCAAACCCTAACCCCGGTGGCAGAACCCCATTAAACTGTAGTCAAAATGCCACCTACGGAAATTGCACTACGGTTGCAACACCGGTACTCCCTCATGGGTGGTAATCGAAACTCTTTAAGGGGGTGTCCAGTGCAGTGGTAGCAGCTAGAATTAGGTTTACATTTGGGTGGCGTGAAGTGGTTAGGTGAAGAAGGTAAAAATCAGAAGTTTTGGAAAGGAAGAGTGATAATGACAAAAAGAGACATTTTCACAGTAGTTATAGAACATAGACATTTTTTTATGCGTCCTAAGTTGTCCATGTCGTAATTTTAACAGCACCTTGTGAGCTATCGTGTCCGTGTTCGTGCAATGTAGGAAAAGTTGAATGCACTGCGTAGTCCATGCTATTAATCCATACCTTCTACCAAACTGTATTGGAAGCTCTAAACCAGTGCATATTTGCCTCTGAACAACATCCAGTACTACAGAACCTTACTAAAAGAAAAGAAAAAAATCTTCGGAGTCTGCTCGTTGTTCCAATTTCCAAATGTATTCATAAGAGATTTGGATGTTGCTCCTTGCCGAACCAATCCCTAGATAGAGACAATAGTGAAGACACATTCTGAGTAATTTTCTAGATGATGCGGGATTTTCATGGCAGGGTACAGAAATAATTCTCCAGATGATAATACCCATTATTTTTTTTAGGTGCAACAAGCACAACCATGCAAATGTGTGCCAATTATCTGATCTACTGAGCCTTCGACTGAATCTTTTATTCTAAATGGCATCAATTCAAATGTGAAGTAGAATATTTGTCAAATTAAGAGGAAAAAAGGCCAATCTTATTCAAGAGGCCCAAGATGTGAAAACAAACAAAAGCAGAGAACAAAAGAAACAAGCCACGATTGCGCTGGAAACTCATCTTCCACGTCGTAGGAGGATTAGCTGCGTGTGTGCGCAGATTCACACATCTATAGACACTGCTGGTTTTTCTCTATTACATGCTCACAAAATACCTGACTGAAAGGATGGAATTTGAGCATGTCCTTAAGTTTTATTTATCCTTTTTTTAAAGTTTATTCCTGTAAGTGCTTAGTATATTTCATTTATATCTTTGCAGAGGTTGCCAACAATGGCTTTGGAAGATCTTGATGGCTTTCTTGCGAATCTATGCTGGCAACAGATCCCATTTCATATGTATCGTCTGAAATAATAATTGAGGCATCATGAATACATGGTTCTTTTCCACTCTTCTTCTACCTTCTATGTGTTACCTGGTCTGCAGAATTTCTTGGCTCGTATAATTTGTTTCTATATTTATGTATGTGGTTCTATGTTTTGTCATTATTGGTGTATTTTAGACTTTTTTACTAATATATTTTTTACCCCGATCTTCTTTTGTATATTTCTGAAGTTTGTTTCCCCTCTTTTTTTGCCAATTAAGCCTATTTCATGTGGCTCTTCCAACTTTTTCCTAGATCTTAATAAACATTATCTGTGTTAATTCGGATGCAATGGCAGCCATTGAGTAATATATTTTCACCCTTTTTGCATGATATTAATATTGTGGGTAGCTTTTTTGATGAAAAAGAAATGCGGATAGCTGCGAGGATAGTTCAAAGCTTGCATTTTGACTTGTATTAGAGCATCCTGCCAATCAACTTTCCATTATCCATAAATCTGGACGGGACCTGTTTTCTTTTTTTTTTTTTTTTTTATTACAGAGCTCATGGAGGTAAGGTTCCCTTGATTGTTTACTTCTGCATACCGTGTGTTGAAAAATTGAACTGTATTAGGTCTTCTGTGTGTACTTTACTGAAGAGCTCCAATCAGCTCTTTGGTTTTTTGGCACCAGCTTCCTATTTTTATCTTTAGGCAAGACTAGGAGTTTGACAGCCACTGGTCCTTGTTTTGTTTAAAGGGGACTTGTGGTTTCACAGCTATTGGTGTTTTGAAGTTTAAACATTGTAGCATCTTTGCTTGATTAGCAAGTATGGAGTGTATTTGGTTGAGAAGTGCTTCTATTCCAAGAAAGTAGGTCGAGCCCACTCAAATCCTTACGAAAAGTCCAAACTTGGTTGAGTTCCTTAATGAAATAAACATGTTAATGAACAGCCATTGATTCTTGTTTAAGGCCATATAATGATTGATAAAACTTACAAACAAAGTAAACTTTTTATCTTCTTACTCAGGATTTGGGTCTATGCTTATAGTTTCTTTGAGATATTCATACAAAAACGCATTCTTGATGTTGTTTTCCATTTTGAACTTGAAGACACCATAATATCTAGAATAAATTGATCTCTGGTTCCAGAGGAGGATTGTTCATTTCTTCATAGGGGAGGTCCTTAACATGAACCTCGTCCAAGACTTCATGCAAACAATTTATCAAGCTTCCGGTCAACCATTCTATAAACCCATTTGGACCCAACTATGTATTTCTCTAGGTTAATCAAACTTTAGTTGATCTTCACAGAGTTCTGATTTTTCTTCCATGTTTGCTTGCTGTTGGAGACTTGCAAGGTGATTCGATACGTTTCTGGTTCTGAAAGTTTAATATTAATAGTCGTAGGATGTGGATGAGTTTCCTTTTGGCAAAATGCATTAATTTTATAACAGAATTAGAGTTAAGTTAATTCGGAATGTTTGTCTTGCCTTTTAATTGTGAGTGTGTGATGCCTGGGCTGCATTAATTCATTTCTTTTTCTGAAAAGATGGAAGATCTTGGATTTTGTTTGTAAGTTATAACTCCAATAATAAATTGTTGCTTCTACAAATCTGATACAAAATCTTTTTGATGTTGCACTTAGCAGAGAGAGAATGGGTTAGAGGAAATGAAGGAGAAGGATTTGTGAGAAAGAAATAATCAAATTTCAGTCAATAATGTAGTCTGGATACAACTGAAATTCTAGGTCCTATATATAAATAATTGAACTTAGGAATAGTTTCATATTAGTTGGGCAACTCTGTCATGGATCACTGTTGGGCCATAATTTTTGTGGTTATAGGTTGCCTTAGGATCCATTACCTTTTTTCACCCTTGAGACTTTATCTATCGCTTTTGGGCCATAGCATTTGAGTCTTGGGGGTATGGGTCATTTTTGGGCCATATTCACGTTGGATCTTGGATCTAGGTCACTTTTGGGCTCATGGCCAATATTTGTATTTTGGTCTTAGAGTAATTTTTATGGTTTTTACAATGAAAAATACATCTAAAATTCTACATCTAAACCTTCGTGCCGTGTGTGCGCGTTGTGTTCCTGTTTAAGATAAAAAGTACAGTCTTTTCGTGGTGTTGTTAGTGTTGTGCGGTGCTTGTGGTGTTCCATACTGTGATCTTGGATCCCACATCGCTTCCATATAGATGGTGTGTGGTGACTCTGTGCCGTGTGTGTGCGTTGTGTTTTTGTAAAAAATAAAAAATAAAAAAATAAAAAAAAAGAACAATTTGGAGTTTGTATTCTCAGTTTGGGTTGCTTAATTTCTGAAATGTTGATCTGCGTGGTTTGTAGCTTTGAGACAATCTCCTGAGACATGGGGCTTTTTGTGTCTTTCTTTGTCAATGTTTTAGTTTCTGTAGACGAGGAGATTTCGACAGGATAGCCTTACGTCTCAAGCAATGAAATGATAGTAGGACTTCAACCCTACATCTTTCTAAATCCAATTATTCTTCCTTGGCACTGTTTTCCTTAGAAAATGGATAACCAGCCTTGATCTTTCTTTTCATCCACAACCAAATTTAGACATCCCTGTGCTTCAATCGTGCTATGGGAGTGCTTTAATTGTGCTGTATGGGTATTTTTGAGTGTGGTATGATGAAAATAATCTGTATTGTGGCAAACTAAAATATTTCTGTCAGGTTCCCTTAAATTTTTCAATAGCATAATAAGATAAATATATGTAAATAGAGAAGTTTCCAACAAATGTAGGTTAATCTACTAGGCGCCCACCTTTAATCCTCGTATTGACACTCTGTACAATATAAAACAGTGCCGCACATTGATGTTGTTGGTTAATCCGATAGCAAAATTTTATAAATTGACCCATTCGGTGATGTGGCTTTAAACTGAACCATTTGTCCTTTATAACTGAAGTGATGAATTATTTTGAAAGCTGGAGTTGGATTATAGTAACAAATGTTAAACTGAACCATTCGTCCTTTTGTGATATATGTCAATTGATGTTAAATGAAAAGCATTTATCTCATGGTGAATCATGTTTAGACCTTTTTGTGATATTACTTTAGGTACCGTGATTGAATTTTCTGCTTTTTCCAATCTTTAAGGACACATTTTAAAAGGGAATTGCTATAGTTCCTTTTTCATTTTCTTTTTTGAACACAGGGAATTTACTCATCTCCGGACCAAAATTTGCAACTATATTTGGCTCAATGAAATCACCTGCAAATAAACATCCCAAGCAAAACCCTTCAGGCCCTTCAATCTTGATAGATGAACAAGATAAGAAAAACAACATTACACAGGGCACATGTGAGAAGAACTCCCAAATTACAAAACGAGCACATATTTTGCACAAAGCACGCACATCTCCTTCCCCCATGTGAAACTATTAGGTAGTTTGCTATATTGAGCAAAGTCACAAGGAAAATCGGGTTTTTTTGGTGTACAATAATATGGTTAATATCTCTTTTATGGTTAATATCTCTTTAGCCATATTGCTTCATACGTAGCCTGTCATTTTGAAATGTATTTATATTCAAAATATAGGGCATGCATTTTTTTTATAGGGAAAAATGGATAAATTCCTGAAAAGATTTAAAATTTTAGGAATATGCTTTTTTTTTTTTATTTTTTATTTTAGGTTCAAGAAAGTCTTGAATTATGAGGTGAACTAACATTTCCCACCAAGTAAGCATAGACATCTTGATAAGTTTGGGACATCTGGAGATGAAGAATCCATAACATCTAGCATAGATTTTAAGTTACTAAGACTTGTAAGTCTAGAGAATTCAGAAGCACTGAGTCCCAATTCCTTTGGATTGTCCATCAAACTCTCTTCCTCATTGCTAACCATATAACGAAGTAATTAAAAATCCTGGCTTTCTGTGGTGCTTTTTCAATCCGTTCTTTCGAGGGGGAATTTACTTCTTTGATGTCTTTTGCATAAAGAATGATCTCCTATCCACAGTGGGTGGGGTAGGTGTTAATATGCTCACCATAAATGATGGGTTAATGAAATCACCTGCAAATAAACGTCCCAATCGATCTTGATAGTGAACAAGATAAGGAAAACACCATTACACAGTGCACATGCAAGAAGAACTCCCAAACTACAAAATGAGCACATATTTTGCACAAAGCCTGCACAACTCCTTCTCCCATGTGAAACTATTAGGTAATTTGCTATATTGAGCAAAGTCACAAGGAAAATTCGGTTTTTTTCATTTACAATAACATGGTTAATATCCTTTTAGCCATATTGCTTCGTACATAGCCTGGGTCATTTTTGAAATGTATATTCACAATATAGGGCATGCATTTTATTCTTCAGGGATAAATGTGTAAATTCCTGAAAAGATTTAAAACTTTAGGAATATGCTTCTTTTTATTTTTTTTTTTCAGGTTTAAGAAAGTATTGAATTATGAAGCGAACTGATATTTCCCACCACCAGAATGCATAGACATCTTAATAAGTTTGGGACATCCAGAGATGAAGAATCCAGAACATCTAGCATAGATTTTAAGTTACTAAAACTTGTAAGTCTAAAGAATTTAGAAGCAGTGAGTCCCAATTCCTTTTGATTGTCCATCAAGCCCTCTTCCTCACTTCCAATCATATAACGAAGTAATTAAAAATCTTGGCTTCCTGTGGTGCCTTTTTAGTCTATCTTTCGAGGACAAATTTACTTGTTTGATGTCTCTTGCATAAAGAATGACCACCTATCCACAGTGGGTAGGTGTTAATATGCTCACCATAAATGATGGTCTAATGAGATCTCCGGCAAATAAATGTCCCGAGCAAAACCCTTCGGAGCCTTTGATCTTGATAGTGAACAAGGTAAGAAAAACGCCATTACACAGTGCATATGTGAGAAGAACTCCCTAACTACAAAACAAGCACATATTTTGCGCAAAGCATGCACATCTCCATCTCCCGTGCGAAACTATTAGGTAATTTGCTATATTGAGCAAAGTCACAAGGAAAATAGGTTTTTTTTCCCGGTTTACAATAATATGGTTAATATCTGTCATTTTTTAAATGTATTTATATTCAAAATATAGGGCATGAATTTTATTCTACAGGGATAAATGTGTAAATTCCTGAAACGATTTAAAAGTTTAGGAATATTCTTTTTTTTTTTTTAAGGTTCAAGAAAGTATTGAATTATGAAGCGAACTAACATCTCCCACCAACAGAAAGCATAGACGTCTTGATAAGTTGATATCCAGAGATTATGAATCGAGAACATCTAGCATAGATTTTAAGTTACTAAAGCTAGTAAGTCTAAAGAATTCAGAAGCAGTGAGTCCCAATTCCTTTGGATTGTCCACCAAGATCTCTTCCTCACTGCTAACCATATAATGAAGTAATTCAAAATCTTGGCTTTCTTTGGTGCCTTTGCAATCTTTCTTTCGAGGAGGAATTTACTGCTTTGATGTCTTTTGCATAAAGAATGATCACCTATCCACAGTCGATAGGTGTTAATATGCTCACTATAAATGATGGGTTGCTGAGCGTCCAACTAGTGAAAAAATGTCTTAAATATTGGATAATTGACGGTGTATTATCGAAAGCATCATTGTAAGAAACGCCCATGGTGGGTGCTTGACCATTATTGTCTTCTGTGTTTCTTGAATTATTTTGGTGATTTGAAGGAATATATTCAGCAATTGATCGTAAGCAAGACTGTGTAAGTTCCTAATGAGGTTATTGCATGTGATGGTATTAAAGTTTCTTTCTCAAATTTCTTACCTTGCAAAACTCTGTCTTTATAGATGTAAATCTTTTGTAGACAGAACACCTTTTGCACAGTGTATGCACATGTGCACTCATTTTGCATGAAACATGCACGTTGGGGCTTCTTCTCTAGGTCTCTTTGCCCTTTTCTCTGTTCTGTGGATGTTTATGTTTATTATCAGACTAAATCAATTTGTGGCTTGTGTCACTTTAAGATGTAGTAGAATTCGAAACAGATGTAAGTCTAAAGAATTCAGAAGCAGTGAGTCTCAATTCCTTAGGATTGTCCATCAAGCTCTCTTTCTCACTGCTAACCATATCATGAAGTAACTAAAAATCCCAGTTTTCTGTGGTGCCTTTTCAATCTTTCTTTCGAGGAGGAATTCACTGTTTTGGTGTCTTTTGCATAAAGAGTGATCACATATAGACAGTAGGTAGGTGTTAAAATGCACACCATAACTGATTTGTTGCTGAGTGTCCGACTAGTGAAAAAATGTTTTAAATATTGGATAATTGACGGTGTATTATCGATGGTGGGATTGTAAGAAATGCACGTGGCGGGCGCTTGACCATTCCTGTCTTGCAAAGTAACACGAGAACATTTCTTCTTTACATAATTATTCTCTAAAGGCGCAAGACATTCAAATGAGAACTGTGATAATCTTATGCTCAATTCTGGATGTGTGTCCAAGTAACTCTCAAGTTCAGCCATTGACCGCAATCTTTTGCGTGATGGTGAAAACTAGTAAGCTTCAGTAAATGTTGTGCTGCCTCTTTCCCTAGTAGAAGGTGATATGATAATCTCCATCTCAGCATAAGGGGCATCTATAATCAGATCATCAATAACAGGAGTAGACTGTTGGAACTGTTTGAATATGGTGTTGCACTAGCCGATCTAGCTGATCAAGTGTTCATAGGATTAGCCGTTCCTAACACGAATCTCTAAGGGATGTTTAAATTGATCCTGTTGCGGCAATGCCATTGTTATCTCCCCAAGATATACCTTGATCGAATTTCTGTCGGAAAACATAAGTTACTGATGAGTTCTTCTTGATTTTTCTCCGTCAATGGAGCCCTATCTACCAGTTGAATCTACTCCCTCTTTGCCAATGCACGTAGCTTACGGTTATGTCTTCTTCTTCAGGTGAAAGATAGGTTAGAAAACCACTATGAATTGGCCGGAAAATCCCCGGTTCTTCCCCTGCATCTTGGCCCTCTCTACTACTACTCTCTCTCTCTCTCTCTTTGTGTGTGTGTGCGTGTGCGTGTGTGTGTGTGTGAAGCACAAGTACTTTGTGCAAAATCTAAGAAAATAGTGAAGAAAGCGTAGTTCTAGTGGCAAAAATGTGAATACTGTGATACTTGACTAGTATTTGTATTGTCATTTGGAGGTTGAGGAAGAAGTAGAAAAGATGAACAGATTCAGACCTATTTTGGACTTGTGATATAGGAGATTAGGCATAAAATAAATTAGGAATACATTGTCAATGATATGAGCACGAAGGGTGATGATGACATACATAGAACCAAGTTGTTATGGAGATACATGAAACACTTGAAGAAAGCTAGCTGGACTAATTCAAAACACCAAGTCATAACATACTCCGGAAGAATAATATTATGTAGCATTGCTGGCGTTTAGTGAGAGCCTTGGAGTGGGTTGGTTGGTCCCAAATAATTGTGTAAGAAGGCCTTCAACCCTGCCCATTGTGTGAATTTTCTTGCCTTCTATCTCTTTTACGTGTCATTTAATCATATTTTAACTGATTTTTTGTGCATGTTTTTCAAATTTTTATATTTATATACATTTGTAATTAAATTTAATTTAATTATGGAATTAAAAAGGTACTCATTAATTTCAGTAACATACATGGTAAGTTGATTACTAAATGGAACTGAATTCTGGTTCCATAAAATTTTTCTGATGTTGAATGCAATCTTTATGACGTTGTGATGCTAGTAAACTGCAAGTTTTGGTGCTACAGGTTGAAAGTTTCTTTCAGAGACGCAAGAACTACATTCTGGAGTGGATGCCAAAATGAGAGTCGTGGTTGGAGGTATCTTAGTACATATTTACATAAAAATAACGAAGTTAACATGTCATCTAATGTCACATTTGTTGCTATGTAACTTCTGCTAAGCATCATTGGTGCTCCATATCATTGTGCGGCATATTAATCGTCCAATGTTGCCTATTTGTTTGTCGTGACAATTCATGTAGACAATTCCAAGCTCTACGATTGGTTTCACTGACAAAATGAGTATGTCTGGAGAATAGAAGAAACTAAAACCAAAATTTCCTCTTGCCAATTTTTTGGGACATTATTAATTTTTTTTCACAATAAACGGTGAAGTCGGTAAGCAGAAGCACCTAACAGTTGCATTGAAAAAAACCACTAAACTGCATGGTGTCTAATCATAAAAAACGTAACAAATTCAAACAATTTTCTGTCACCCACAACAGTGCACTTAATGAAATTTTATGAAACTGTTCAACAGTTATGAAAGGAAGAACTAGTGACAGCCTCTAGCCAAAAACTTCTGATCATTAAATAAAGCAAACGTTTCCAGAAGTAGCTCTCAAGTCCATTCAAAGCCAAAATAGAAGTGCAGGGCTGCAGTATGATCTTGAGAAGGAAAAGCTAATTATTTTATCTACTTCTAAGTACAAGTACAAAACTGTAAATATGCTCCGAGCCATCATCCATACTGGTTTATCCTAAGCAAATGAGAGAGATCAGAGATGGTGGTGGTTGAGATTGCTACTCTTTCCAAGCACTATCAGGTAAGATTGACCGGCAGACCTATTGTATCTAAAAACTTAAAAAGGTATGATCCGTCCCTTTTGAGGTGTCGGCCGAAGTTTCTCACTGTGATTGATAAGGGGGACCGTAGTATACCATTCCAGGAGCCTGCATGGGAGGTAGAAGGCGAAAGTTAGGAGCTGGAGGTGGTTGCTGAGGTAGTGGACCTGGTTGCTGCAGAGAGAATGTCGGCGGCTGTTGAGGCATTGTAAGTGGTTGCTGGGCCAATGGCACCATTGGGCTAACCATGTAGGGTGGAGGTGCAGAAGGTGGAGGCACAGGTGGCAGAGGAAGACTACCATACTCATACGAGCCCATTATTCCACCTGATGGCTGCATATACTGCTGAGGATGATTAGGGATTGAATGATACTGTGGTTGAGAATTGGACATTTGACCTTGCATTTTCGGCTGAGTCATCATCAGGGGCTGATAAGAATTATTTTGGGGAGGGTTAGGCTGTGGTGCTGACATGAAAACATTTGGATCAGTCACAGGTTGACGGTTTTCAGATCTCGTCATTGGACTGTTGAACCCTGATGACACAGAAGTAGAAGATGTTGAAGACTTCATCAGCCCAGCATTTTTTGCTTCTTCAGCTGCAAATGTGGATAGGACGGATGACATAATATACTGTGAGGAACTTGAAGCTGCAAGCTTATCTGCAACCTCTGCTGCAGTAGCTGCAGCAGATTTTCTTTTTGTTTCTGCTGATGGTTTTGCATTGGCATCGGATGATTCAGATGATGATGGTTTTGCCTCTTCTACATGTTCTCCATTTAAACGTTTCCTCATTTTCGCCGCTTCTTGCAACCGTGCCTCTGCTACCTGAAATTGATTTAATTCAAAAATATCAGCATAATGTTATAATATTACTGGTATAGGACAATATAACTATTATCTCCATTCTATAAGTTACTGTGTTATCTGTTCATCTTAAAAATGGATTCACCAATATTCCATTTCAAAATTGTCTTTCTTAAAATTCGGTGGATGCCAACAACATAGATATGAAAATAGACACGTGCTGCATTAACATAAGTAAACAGAGATGGTTTCCAAATGAGTCAGTGTTGCACACAACAAAAACAGTCGCGATTCTTTTTCTCCGAAGATACCAAGGAGAAGAATATAGTAGGAAGAATCTTAGAGATACACACCTGCATCTGCGTACGGACATTCTCCAGTTCAGATTCCTGAAAATCACAGAATCGACCAAAAAAACGTGTTTCACATAACCCAAACTCCCACTTCTGAAAATAAATGAAAGTAATCATGGAAAATAATCGATCGTATACCTGCTCGTGAAGCGCATCCCGTAACTGATTTACAAGGGCTATTCTATTTGCTTCACCAACTTTAAGTTTCTCAATGCTCTGTTTCAGAAGGGTTTCTTCATCCTCAATTTCTTTCGCTAAGGCGTCCCATGATGAGTCCTTAGCTGCAAAATAAATAGAGGAAGTTTTGATTATAAAAGAAGATGAGGATCACATCAATCTCAAGAAACAATGACAAGACCGCTGAAGACTTTATTCAATGGTGCATCGCACACTTCATTTTTCTTCTCCTATGATGATAAGAAGTTGCTTTAAAGAGGCAACATAAACACCTGGAACCTGTATAAGGTAGATCGTAACTTGTCCAAATACCCACCTACCTTTTGTCAAGGCCATGCTGACATCTTTCTCCATTTTCCTCACACGATTAACTGAAGACTTGCATTTATTCATTTCTTCATCTTCATTGGTACGTTCACCAAACACCGCATGGAAAGCTGAAACTATTTTTTCTTCTGTTCCTCCGATAACTAATTTCTGGTTTCAAGAAAAAATACAAAAGGAACAAAGACCAAATTAGACTAAATTACAGAGATAAATAACAAATCCCTGCATAAAGAACGACAATGGAAGAACTTTACCGTTTTTATAGATCGTGAGTCCCTTTTAACTATTTTGACAGAACGGTGACGTTTCTTTCCAAACACTAATGGTGGAGGCAATTCTTCTCCAAGCATGATATCAGCAAGGCTTTGATTGCGGGATCCAAAGACTCTCCTTTCTTCCCAAATCTTAATCTGTCAATTCAAGGATAATTCTACTCAAGCAATTTCAACTAATTTATCAGTGATAACAATGCAAATAATGATCGTAAAATAGCTTACCAATCTGGATACCACATTCTTCTCACGCTCACTGCCTTTCTTTACAACTTCCTTGAGTGCTGCAGGAAGAACCTTCCAAAACTCAATAACGAATTCATTTCCATTGCGCTTGCTGTTCTGCAGGATATCATTTGCCAGGTACAAAAGAGGTACTTTCTTAACCATCTCTGAACTATGGAAGAGTTTATCCCATGTTGCAACAACCTGCTCCGAATTACTACGGTGAAAAATACACCAGTGCGACAATGCTATGGTTGAAGTTAAGGTATCAAAGCATGCCAGAAGCAAATAACCAAAAATTCAGTAGTAGAAGCCAAAAGTGTGCTTTTGGACAAGAGTTAACGGCGTATAATTGCTTATGCATATGATCCATAACATACAAAATTATGCTGAAACTGCACATATCAAGTAGAAAAGGAGAAATGAAAAACATGCCAAACACAATCAGCAAACAGGTCCACATGGGTTACCAACATATATGCTTATAAAAGAGTAATATATTACCAAACATGCATACAAGATGAGGCAATGAATTGAACTGTTATATTCAAAATCAGAAACGAGCAAAAGAACAAGAGTAACCCAGGACCAGGAGACAAGATACGTATTACTTGTTACTTGCTCATCATTTGCTTAACATTATCAAACTGGTTAAGAACCAAAACGATTTAGGAAACTAGTGAAAATGACCTCAGATATCATAAGCCCAATATATGCAACAAAAACGTGTGCAATTCAGTAGGTAAGAAACCGTCATTTCCTCAAATTCCCCCGCTAAAATCCAAGACTTAAAGAATTTCCGCTTTAAGCATACGTAGATTTCGAAGATATATAACCTTAAAAAACCTGCATGCAATCTAATCATAGAAATACCTACCAGAGAAGGAAATCGAAACAAAACGAGAGAAAAGTAAGGACCAGTTGTAACATAGAATGCTGAAATCTCCCATCTATTTTTCACAATTCTGTCCCGTGCAATGAATTTGTAAAACCACCTAAATAAAAAACAGAATAATAAGCACACAGTATATGCCATTCAATTCAACCACTTAACTGGCACATATCCTGAAAAATTAAGGCAGAAACAGATCGGCAAAGTTATACAGACCCCTCAATGGCAGGACAAAGAATTTCAAAAAAGCATCGCACAATAATTTTCAATCAAAACATAAAGAATTCATCAAAGATATAACCCAGAAATTGTAAATGAGGATACTTTCAATGCACTGCTGAGTGTTGTTAAGCTTTGAGAGCTTGTCTGCAAGTATCTGTTCACTAAAAGCGCTATTCATCTCCACCTCCACCAATTCCCCCTTCCCCTGTACCACTAGTCACTTCACAAAATAACTTAGACGGATATGTGAATCCGTATCCAGTATCTACACCTGAATAAGCATCCCAAGGACCAACAGAATCGATTGATTACAAGTAAAAAACCCCCAAATTTTTTTTAGCTTTGAAGAAAGAGATAAAGATTCAATTTTTATGACCATGCCCACCGAAAGAGAGTCCGCAAAATCACCAGATAGAGCAAATGTAGAGAAGGGGTGGGCGGACAACCCGAGAAAGGAATGACGAATTTCATTGAAATCCAAAATAAATAAAACAGCAGGAGTTAAAGGCTAAATAGATTGAACAAAAGGCCTTCCTTCAGAAACTGGAGCGAGGGTATCGAAATCAAGATTTCTGGCACGGAAAGAGCAAGAGGGTGCACGAAAACCCAACAAAAACGCTTCTTTCTCGATAAATCTCTAAAGTTCAGTAAATTCAGAAAATGGGAGATTTGTGAATGAGTGTCTGCGTTTCTTCTACAAAAGCAGATTTCGAGAATTTGAGTTGGATTTTCCGTTATGCTGAAAAGAGGGTGGGTAATGCGGGATGCCGGGATTGGGATGAAGCAAATTTTGGGATTTTTTTTTCCCCTTTCCTTCCTTTTTCCTTTCCTATTTTTTGGTCTAATACATTATTCATGTGCACCCCTGTATCCTAATTCCTAAATCGAACAATTGGAGACTTGAGTCACCCTCTTCACCAACTATATATATGTATGAAGATGCTTTGGCTAGTGATAAATTTGCATCTTGCAATTAATACTTGTACTAATTTTATTTTAGTGTTTGGTTATTGCCTTATTATATACGACGAGTGGCAAATGAGTAGATAATGAATAGATGATTAATGAGACAAGTTTGTCGTCACATGTCATTGGCCAAACATACCAAGTAGTATGGTAGTTTGGTGGTATTTAAGAGTTCTCCGTTCGTCAATGTTAGAAAAAGTAAATGTCTGTGTACCTGTAGAAATTTGCTACGTGTTGTAACTTGATTGTAAGACTTCTAAAATGGATGTCGTGTGTATGTTGAAATTACTACGTGTTATAACGTGACTGAGGACTAATAAATTGTATGTCAATGCTTGACGTGTCTGTAGAAATAGTGAAACACTACGTGTTGTAACATGATTGAAGACTAATACAATGTACGAAACGGTTTCAGATTGAAATATAGCAATCAATTTTGAAGTTCACAAATATTTATATAGTGGACAAAACAAAAATTTCTATGCACCTCTAGGAAGGGTATATTCTATCTTGTCTATTGGACACTATTTTATGGAGTCTAATGTATTATGTAACAAGTGTCCATTGGACACATTAGAAGATGATGACTCATTCCCCCCAATATGTCCAATAGACCCTTGCTACATAGTACATTGGACTCCATAAATAGTGTCTAATGAATACTATAGAAAAACTACCTCTATGAAGTGCAATTATTACACATTCCGCTAATGTCGTGTTGGCACTTTACTTGAGAATGTGCTATTTTCTAAAACTAAAAAATGAAGAGAAATTTAAAACTATCAAAGCTTAAGAATTGGCACATTTTCAAGTGGTGTAACTTGAAGTTTAGATGCTTGAAAATTTGTGTGTAAGTGATGAGGTAAATATTGATTATGTTGAAACTCATCCTAACAACCAATGCTCCGCTTAACTTCCTATCATTTTAAGAAACCTATTCCAACTTGGGAGATCCAAAGTTGCCTCCTGAGGCTTCTTCTAATATAACTAACTCAAAGTATCATACTGAGCTCAAAAGGTGACTCATGCTCTTGTTAGTCTAGTTTAAAGGCTGGCTACGATAGTGGTTTTATTTTATTTTCCCCTTTTTTTATTTTTATATTATTTTTGCTTACATTTAAAATTATCTTGTTTTTTAATTTAAAGAAACAATGACATAAAGATAATTTTTCCAAGGATTTAATAGAACCATAGACAAATCCGTCAACATGACCGATGTGTATACTTATAAAAGGTTGGAGACTCAGTGTGTTGAAAAAAAAAAGTTGAGAATTTAGACAATATAAAGTACAAAGGCCGAGCACGATACATGAAATTTACACTTCTAAAAAAGAGAGCCGAGGACCTAATCAGTACATTTTCAATAGGTTGGCACCCTAAACTGAACATTGTAGAACCAGGCCGCGTCCAGAGCGATAGGGGTAGTCACTAGTCAGGTAGACTCGACCGGTCCATAATGATTCAACCCGAACCGGGCCCGAAGCCTGGTCCGTGGCCCTTTCTCGTTTACCCCCTGATGGCCCCCGTCTGTTTCCTCTGAATCTCCTCGTCTAGCCTTAATCGGTTCAGAAATTATATTTATTAATTTCAGCTCGTCACTACCACTCTACGCACAATTCCCAGAATCCGACCACAATGTTACGCAGGTAAGCGCTTAGTTCCCAGAGAAACCTGTTTTCTCTTGAATATCAAATGTTTAAGGGTTGTTAATCTTTTGGGAAACGTCCGGAAATTAAATTTGCAGGCCTATTTTACAGCTTGCGTCTCGTAGTTCAGTTAGGAGGGTTCCAATACAGATTACAACTCAGGCACGTTTTTATGGTTTTATTATATATTTATTTATTTATTTATTTATTGATTTGTTAGTAAACTACCCAAAGCTGTGAAGTGAAGAAAATTCTGAATGATGTATAATTAGTGCTCCAATATGATCTTTAGATGGTTGATTAACATTATAAATGATATACATCTTCTGAAAGTTTCTAATTTGTCATAGTATTTCTTGAATTTATGTATCTGCTTGTTATTTATTCCTTTTCTTTTTATTTGCAAGTTGCTTGATGCTTGTTTTGGGAATCTCTCTGCAACGCATTTCACAGAACGTTGATGTGTCTGCAAGCTTGGTTTGGTTCTAGTGAAATCACAGTTTCAACTGAAAGATGTCAAGCTGTATTGATAAAGTATTGAGGCATTCTGTCTTTACTTTTTGGTGCACAATAGATGCTGACCTTGTTTCTCTAGTGGATTATGGACCGTGAGATCTTACTGGGTAGAAGAGTTGGAAAATTGAGAGGAGATGTAGCATGGGTTAGATGATTGTTCCTCACTGGCACCCAAAGTAACATAAAAAATAAAGCCAGCTTTTAGATCATTCATAAATCTTGGACCAGTTACACCGTGAATTTTTTATGACACAATTGGAAGATCTATGAATTCATTCACAATGAACAGTTTGCATATTGCTCTGGAATTATTTGGGGATATCTATGCATTCATAGTGAACAGTTTGGTGTAGAACAATAAAGAGAAGAAAGCAGAAAAGTGGAGATGAATTGGGAATGTGGGGAGAGTTAGATAACAGTTATAATGGAGAATATTGTACCATCTTTTACCCTAACTGTTAAATAATGTTACATTTTCCATCGCAATAATGGCATACTGGCATTGACATGTTGAATCTTGCTAGGATAGCCTAAATTGTAGTTTGAGTATAGGTAATTGTTTTGTTTGCGAAATTTGTTGGTAAGTAGGATGTTCATTATGGGCCCCACAAGATGCGGGGATAAAAACGAGGTTTGTATCAAGGAGTAGGTCCATCTTAGAGCTTGTTCTTTGGAGATTTATGTAAAGAAGAGTTAGATTTAAAGAAGAATGTGTGGTAATAATGTAAAGAAAGATTATTCGGAAGTGTGAAAATTTGTTTTTTGTGAAGAGTATGTGGTTGGTATTGGTTTGATAAATTTCTTGATGTAGATAAAGCTCCCAAGAACAAGCTCAAAAGTCAACCTTATTAAGAGGAGCAATCCCAAACCATTATATATTGATTAATAATTTTAAAATTATTTAAATTGTGATTTTCCGTTAACATGTCCCATAGGGTAGTTACTTATTGGAGCAGACCACTCTTGAAAGCCGTGTGCTTGTTTTGAGTCTTAAATAGATCGACTACTTAGCGAAGCTTAACACCATATCAAGGCTCAAAGACCTATCTTAAAAAGTGAGGGTAAAAGGAGTAGCCTAAATCATTATTTATTGATTAATAATTTTATTTTTATTTAATTTGGGATTTATTCCTTAAGAGTTTGATGAGCTTGAACTATAATTTAAGTTATCCCAATCATGCATTTGGTGATGTACTCATACTGTGTTATGATTAATTGTAGAATATTTCTTTTATTCCTTTGAAACTTGTCTCATGTGCAGGTGCCTTCATATCTTTCTTCCAGAAGATTGTTCTCAGTTACTCAGAATAGTGAACCTCATCAGCCGAGTTCATCTGGCAATGCTTCTAAGTCTGGGAGTTCTCTACCAAAAGTAGTTGTTGGAACTCTTGCATTGGGTTCTGTTCTCATGGTAGCCAACTATTACGGTGTTCTTGATAGATATCTTGGTAAAGAGCAGCAACAACCTATCAAGAATAGTGTGACTCAAAACGGAGATGATAACAAACTACAATTGTCAGAGCAGACTACATCAACACAAGATAGTAAATCAGAGAAAAAAATTTCTGAGATAAGTGTGCCGGAGTCAGATATACCAACATCTAATGCGGACAGTGACCATAAAAACATTAAAACACCTTCGAATCTGACTCATGCAGAAAATTCAATCATGGCTGAAGGAGATAATAAATTTCAGACGCAAGTAAATACTGACCATGTTCAAGAGAAAGAGTTGCCCAGCTCTCCTCCAATCCAAGTGTCATCCGATGATATAGTTAGTAAACAACCTGAAGAAAGTTTTGCTACGAAGAGCCCGGATGTAAAACCGGAGGAGCAGCATAAGACAATTGAAATCACGCCTACAACATCAGCTGACAAAGCTTCTGCAGAAAAGGATATCAAATCTGTATCTGGAGAGCATTTGACCTCTTGTGACACACGTGATGTACAAGATGAAAATTCTAAGGTTGGTTATATTTCACTACATTTTTTTCCCATTCTTCTAGGCAAACTAGTCACAGTCTCTTGAGAAGCCACTCTTAATAGATTGCTGCAGATGATGGAACAAGAAAATCTGGTTCTCTCCTGGATGATTACCTTTTAGGAAATAAGGATGACAAACCCTCCACAGCTCCTTCCGGCCAAAATAAGGTTGGTTTTACAATATGTGAGATCGGATTTTCTTGTTTTCTTGATTACTGAATATTTCACTCTTTTCCAAGGAAAATGACACATCTAATTTAATGTTTAATTTTACTTTTAAATCAAAGGATGTAGCTGATGGTTACATATCAAAAGATGGGAAATTGGTTCTTGACTTCTTACAAGCCATACATGCTGCTGAGAGAAGGCAAGCAGAGTTAGATGCTCGTGCTTTTGCCGAAGAGAAGAGAGTGATGAAGGTCAGAAGATATTTTCCGTTTATTTCATAGGCAAAAGGTTGTAGAGATATAATATAACTACATGAGAAAAAGCCAACTTTTTAACAGTATCATGCATGTTTAATGTCTGAATTATTATGATACCATGAAGTTGACTTATGGGCCATGTGTCTTATCATGCTAATATGTTCAGGAGAAATATGAAAAGGAACTTAAGGATGCAAGGGCCAGGGAACTCTTTTATGCTGAGAGGGAAGCCATTCTGGATAAGGTTTTAAATTCTCTTTTTGCATGTACCTTCTATTGTTAACTTCATGTGATAACCATAAAGTTCAACATCATACAGCGCTATCAAAATTAATAGGAAATGGTTTTCTAATTGGTTCCTTATCTTTTGCCTCTGGCTTCACACAAGTAGGATATGTCAGTTAAAGACAGTTAAGGTGTTACTGTAATAGATGTGTGCTTCTTCGCATGTACATTTACCATTTTAAGTTTTAAAATTTTTTGGTCTTCTGATTTTGCACGTTAATTGCAGTCTAGTTTCTTCTTTTGCTTATTTAATCTCCTTTCATGTAAATGTTTTCCCAATCACCAGAACAGTCTTCACTGAATAGTGTTTGTTTGAATTCTCAGGAGTTAATCAAAGAAAGAGCAAAAGCAGCAGCTGCTCTCAAATCGCTTCAAGAAAAATTAGAAGAAAAGCTTAAAACAGAACTTGAACAAAAGGTGTCACCATGCTTGAGCCAACGTTTTCTCAATCATAGGTGTTTTCACTAAATTGATGTCTTCTTCTGGTTCTGAAATTTGTATGTGCAGGAAGCTGAAGCAGAATTAAAGCTGCAGAAAATGCAGGAGTTAGCTAAAGCTGAATTGGTTGCAGCAATTGCAAGTGAGAAGGCTTCCCAGATTGAAAAAATGGCAGAAGCTAATCTTAATGTATGATACCTGCTGATGTTGAGTCGTTGACTTCACATGTTAATGCATCTATATTAATATTTTGATATCAGAAGTATACTTGTCCTCAATTTCTCCTTAATTCACATAGAACTTAGGAATTAATTTGTACCTGCAAGGGACTTCCGGTTTTTGTTCGTGGTGGGTTGGTACAAGCTTTTACAGAGTGAGAAGTTTTTTAAGTCAATGAAGTTTCCCACTCCCTAGGTCTAGGGTTCAATTCCCCCCTCCCTGATATTCCCCTTGTAATATTTAAAAATATATATATATTTTTTCAAAATGAAGCCTAGAAATTTTTAGAGCTAACAGTGTTCTGTAGGAAACTGTTTGCTACAGAGCCTTGCTCCATTCTGCAAATTGATTGTCCAGTTTTAGATACTAATCTATAATTGTACCAAATATGGAAGCACAGGGGGAGTTAAGTGATTAGTGAACTCAAGTTAATAAAGTGACATTATGGAAGTTCAAACACCAAGATTTTTTATTCTTTATTGAACCAAGATTTTGCTATGGGAAGGAATAGCTTTTAAGAAAGATGTGAAATTTTTCTTAAGCTTTGCAACTGATTTCATTTCACAATCAACAAATATCTACAGGAATAAGAAAGAAAATCATTCTTTTCTTGTCGTTTCTGATATTATAGGACGATGTTAACTACTCTGTGTTTAGATTCCTCTTCTCCAAATTATTTGTATCATATTTACCCACTGGATTTTAAAAAAACCATTTAACTCTGATTGGAAAGCAGTCTTCTAATTTTTAAGATAGCATTCTATGCTAAGATATCTATTTCGTGCATTTTATGTCATCTGAATGTCACTCCTTGCAGATAAATGCTTTATGCATGGCGTTTTATGCACGCTCTGAGGAAGCTCGCCAAAGTCATTCTATTCACAAGCTTGCATTGGTAATTTTTTTTAATAATGATGCTGCTGTTTCCTGTTTCTAGAAGTGGGAGTATTTTTACAATTGTGATTTAATTTGACCTCACTCAAAATATAAATATATCATGCATGATGTACATGAATCAAACACCACTCATTATAATTTTACTTACCACTAAGTTGACAACCGACCATTTCAAACATTCATTAAATCTCCACCCCTCATACTACCTCATTATAATTTCTCCCTTATAATTAGAAATTAGAAGGAGAATCAAGAACCCTCAGATTACACATTCTTTCCCAAGAAATAATAAATAAATGCTTAGCTTATTGGTCAGTAGCATGATGGTGTGTGTTTGGCAATGGAAACTGATAGGTTGAGGTAGTAAGGTTCCTGAAGTTTTTATGACCGAAATCAAACACATGAAGGTGCTCCCTTAAGAGCCTTATCTTAAAATTTTGAATCTGGAAGCTTGCTAAATTATGCTCCCCTGCAAACTTACATAACACTTTGTTTTGTTTTGCTGTCGAAAGCATGAGTCAGTTCTTTGCAAAAATAGCAAGCTTCAGTTCTATCTATGGGCTTTCAGTACCGATGAATAAGTATGTGATTTGGCTGAAATTTACACCTTTGGTGAATACGTCTGGGAAGGATTATTCTTGAGAAAGCTCTTTGGTTGACCCGCTGGGCTCTGTGGCATCATTAGAAAGTTCTTACTTGGTGAAATCTATTAATTGAGTGCTCTTAAATAAATAAAAGATTATGCATTCCAAGATTTCCTGATCGACCAAAAAAAAGTGCCTGATAGGTAACATATTGCTGACAGAGTTGAATACTGTAGCTTACGATTTTTTAAGCTTAGAGATGTGGTAAATTCATTTTGAATCTTGTGTTCCAAGGTGCACTCACATGGAAGATGAATTTAATTTTTCATCAAATTTTTGACATGTTTTGGCGGAAATATATTTCAAGAAGAAATGCATACAGAAGATTATTTATATTTTTAATTGTTTGTCGTCTAGGGAGCACTTGCATTAGAAGATGCACTGTCCAAGGGGTTGCCAATTCAGAAAGAAATAGATGTGCTGCACTCTCTCCTTGAAGGTGTTGACAAAGACTCACTTTTGGATCTGGTTTTGTCCTCCCTTCCAGAAGACACCCGTAAATATGGGACTGATACGGTGTCCCAATTAAACCAAAAGGCAAGTGATCTTTATGCTTATGTAACAAAGAGGTCATTAAGTAGTAACTTCTGTTTTAACTAACTTCTTACCCGGTTTTCTTTTTTGCCTCTCATAACGTTACTTGCAATTAATGGGACTTGTTTGAATTTCATTGATTCGCTAATCTCTAGAAGTCCTAAAGACGTGGCATGCTCCAGAGTTGTACAATAAAACTTCAGTCTTTTTTTCATTGGATCGTGGTTCAAGGTTATGATAGACTTTTGAGAAAGACATACAGTGACAACTTATATAGATATGTAGATTTTCTAGAATTGCTCTTGTAACTGTACACGTTAGTCGGACTAGAAATGACATACTCAATCATTAGCGTTCATGGATAGTTATTTAATCTTGTCATATTTCAACTGGCTGTCAGTATCAGCTTGTCTCTGCTGCATTGTGGATCAGCAAAGTTTGGCATTCCCAGTTTTTGAAGACATGCTAATGAAATGCAATGGCAATTTTGAAACCTAAAATATTTTTCATAAAATCAGACTCTCATTTTTCAATGCATTTTTCAAGCATTCAATATTACATAATCTTTTTTCGTATCTTCTTCCTTAACAGTCATTTACTTATGGTTAAATCGCATTTATGGTCCTGCTTCTTAATGTGCTGAAATTGAGCCATTATTTTGTGCTGAATACATGTTCTAGACTAAATTTCTGAATGATTATGAAAAGCTTTTGAAATATTTTCGAGTTTCTACTCCAAATATTTCATGAAAACTAAACTTCAAACCACTTTTTCTGAGTTTGCCGTTAAGTGCAAGAAGGTTACTAGATTTTTGTACATGAACCTGTCATATCTACATGATAATGTCTTTAACTCATCGTAACCAAATATATTAATCTAGTATGTTGATTGGGTATTTGAAATAGACATTTGCATTATTAATGTTTGCTTATTTCTCTTTCTGTGCAAATTTGCTTTTTTTATAGTTTATAAATACATCTGGTTACCATAGTCAGAGGCAATGCATCCTTTAAATAGGAGCAAATTCAACTTTTGGAAAAGGAAATCAGATATTCTAACTAGAAAAAGAAAATTAAGAAAGAAAATAATTACTTTTATAAATCCTAATCTAATTCTAATTTAGTTTACTGGCATGATATTCTAACTCTCCTCCCAAGTTGATGCTTGCACGAATGCTCAACTGAATAATGTTGAAATGGCCCATCATTTCAAATTGTCGAATTCTAGTTGAAACTAGAAGTAGTAGACACATTCCTCTTTCAACAGGAACAATCATCATCATGGTTAGAATGTCATCCACGAGAGAGAACCTGAGTAACATTTTTAGCAGAAACTTTCTTGCTTGCAACTACACTGCCAGCAAGATGCGTCGTGTACCCAGAAGATGAGTGTTACCTATCCGTGCATGCATAGTAGAAGCCTAGGTTGACATTTGCGAAAAATCCTAATGATTAAGAGATGGCTATTCAGCCAAGATGAAAAGTTAGATAGCTGAGATGAAAAGTTAGATAGCTGTGAAAAGCAGCTGATAGTTCATCACTCCAATATCAAGTTGATATAACCGGCTATCTTCTATTAATCACAGAGAGTGCACCCTTTAGACAAGAATACAATTGGACTCGTAAAATGAAAGTAAATAATCCTAACTAGATAATGAAACAAGATAGTAACTTTTCCTAACGTAACTCGAATTTTTTTAAATGGGAATAATATTCTCTGCTTCCTTTTACTTGTTGCAACAAAGGATGGTGCCTATATGTTCTTTATATGTAAGTAATTAAATAACTGATTCAGATGGGTGATGAGATACTTCTATTTTCTTTTTCAGTTTTTAGTGCCTTCCTCAACTTGTATTTCTAGTTAAATAGGTCATGACAGCAAATTTAGACAAATAAGGTTTTACCAATAACATCATTGATGACATTGGGAAATTCCACGGGAGATGTCCATTGGTCTCATTTCCAACTCCTTGCTGTCCTGCCAATAAATTATGGGGCATTAATTTTACCTGACACTGACCCCCCCCCTTTTTCCTTTTTGCGCCCTTTTTCCCCCCCTTTTTTTTTTTTTTGGGGGGGGGGGGGTG